>CAUYRH010183525.1:0-13875 GCA_963574655.1 Perodicticus potto
TGCTCTACCCACTGAGCCACGGGCACCACCACCACTCCCCCTTTTTTTTTTTTGAGGCAGAGTCTCAAGCTGTCACCCTGGGTAAAATACCATGGTGACACAGCTCACAGCAACTTCAAACTCTTGGGCTCAAGTGATTCCATTGCCTCAGCCCCTCAAGTAGCTGGGACCACAGGCCCCCGCCACCACACCCGGCTATTTTTTTTTTGTTGCAGTTTGGCCGGGGCTCAGTTTGAACCTGCCACCCTCGGTATATGGGGCCGGCGCCCTACCCACTGACCGCAGGTGCTGCCCAACATGGTTCCTTTCTGACAGGTACACTTCAGAGACACCCAGAAAGAGTAAGGTCTAACAAAACAGAGGTCTTCTCAAGGCGGGACCAAGGACATAGCTGTAAGGTCCTCCCCGTGGTGACAGCTCTTAGGAATTTGTAGAAACTTAACTTCTGGGGACCTGGAAACTAATGCTTGCTTCCATTTCTGTAAAAGCCTGCAATTCTGTAAAAGCCAAGCCTGCTTCTCTAGTTTAATTCAAACTGACCAAAAAGAAAGGTACCTGTGGGCTGGAATTTTATGACTGGAGATCAAAAGGAGAAGACTGGGCTTGGTGCCCATAGCTCAGTGGTTAGGGCGCCGGCCACACACACTGGGGCTGGTGGCTTGGAACCTGGCCCAGGCCTGCTAAACAATGACAACAACAGTAAAAATAGCCGGGCATTGTGGCGGGCACCTGTAGATCTAGCTACTTGGGAGGCTGAGGCAAGAGAATTGCTTAAGCCCAAGAGTTGGAGGTTGCTGTGAGCTGTGTGATGCCACAGCACTCTACCCAGGGAGACATAATGAGACTCTGTCTCAAAAAAAAAAAAAACAAGCCAGTCAGGAGCATGGCCATTTTAGAACTCTGGGTTTGTCATCGCTCTGCTGGCTGGAATAAAGCTCTTCCTCTTTTAAACACAGTGTTTGGGGCGGTGCCTGTGGCTCAATGAGTAGGGTGCTGGCCCCATATGCCGGAGATGTCGGGTTCAAAGCTCGCCCTGGCCAAAAATTACAACAACAACAAAAAAACACGGTGTTTGGGTGTTTTCTCTCCATTGGGCCTATCTTCCTGCAACACACCCATTAGGAGAATTCTTTTTTGCAATATCAATTTCCCAATAGGAAATCATGTTTGTTCTCTGTATGGGATTATCTTATAGTCAACCATAGGTTCTGAGCTCTGTTAATCATGCCTGTAAATCAATAACCACACACAGCCATAGACCACACTGAGTATTTGTAAACAAAACTAACAAGATCTTCCAAGGGTCAGTTTTTTTTAAAAAAGTATTCTGTAGGCTTTGTTATAAGAACCCCTACTACCTATTATAGGAATTAAGAATCCAGACAACAGCTACTAGGAATCACTATGTACTCAAATTGCTCCATCAATGCGCACGTTCACTTACTCCCTTCAAGGTCATCTTGGCTGTTCAGGACAGATGCTCATTTTCCCTGTTATAGTCCTGCCCTCTAGGTTGGGTGAGATAAGTGAAGGGAAGAAAGTGCCCATACAAGGGCATCGTCTTGTGTATTCATAGCCCTGAGAATTAGGCAGATCTCACCAGTAAGAGGGGCAGGACCTTGCGGCCAGTGTCTCCACCTGCTTTTCTTATTTACTCAGGGAATTTTTTCTTTTCTTTTTTTTTTTTTTTTTTGAGACAGAGCCTCAAGCTGTCACCCTGGATAGAGTACTGTGGCATCACAGCTCACAGCAACCTCCAGTTCCTGGGCTCAAGCGAGTCTCCTGCCTCAGCCTCCAAGTAGCTGGGACTACAGGCACCCGCCACAACGCCTGGCCATTTTTTGGTTGCAGCCATCATTGTTGTTTGGCGGGCCTGGGCTGGATTCGAACCCGCCAGCTCAGCTGTATGTGGCTGGCGCCTTAGCCCATTGAGCCACAAGCGCTGAGCCTACTCAGGGAATTTATTCTGTGCTTATTTAGGAGAAGTTGAATCTGTGACTTAAGGAAATAGAGTGCCAGGCGGTGCCTGCGGCTCAAAGGAGTAAGGTGCCAGCCCCATATGCCGGAGATGATGGGTTCAAACCCAGCCCCAGCCAAAAAATGCAAAAAAAAAAAAAAAAAAAAAGAAAGAAAAAGAAAAGAAATAGAGCACTTCCAGGATTTCCCTAGATAGAAACTGAAGAATGGCAGACTGTGCCGCCCTGAAATCATCACTTTGGCATATGGATTATTTTGAGCTAAGGGCACTTAAAAAACAACAGGTATAAGAAGGGTGCTCTGACTGTCCTCTTTTTCTTCCTGAAAGCAGATAAAACCCTCACATTGAACATATTTTGCATAAACCAGGAGGAAAGATTTTTATCATTGAACGGGCAAAGAGAATTTTCCTTCCCACCTCACTGAAGGCTGGATAATTTGAGTCTATAAAACAAATCGACAATAGACAGATTAACAAGAGAAAAGGCATAAAAGCATATTACAAGTGTAAGCATGGGAGTCATACAAAATATGAAAACTCAAGGAAGGGCCGGATAACTGATGGTTTTATTTTTATTTTTTTGGTTGCAGCCGTCATTGTTGTTTGGCGGGCCCGGGCTGGATTCGAACCCACCAGCTCAGGTGTACGTGGCTGGAGCCTTAGCCCGTTGAGCCACAGGCGCCGAGCCAAGCTGATGGTTTTATACCCCACAGAAAGTAATTGAGCCTGGAGCTCCTGGGGAGAGATGGCAACAGGGCAGGTGGCAGGAGGAAGCACGCGGTGAGCAAGGCTGTCTGCTCAGACAGATGAAGTCTCCCAGGCAGTAGCCCTCAGAGAAAAGAGACGGCAGACTGGGGCGAAGCTTCTTGTCAGAGTTTGTCTTCTTTTCCTGAGTTCATCTTTCCTAGATCTGGATAAAAGAGCCACAGAGAAAGCCTCTGCCTGCATTCTCTCCTTGCTTCACCAATGTGGGTAGATTGATTATTATTTTCTTTTTTTTTTTTACAAAAGGATAGTTTCTCGGATCTATTTCTGCCTGCAGTTTCTCTGAATAACTAACTGAAAATATGCCAAAAAAGTATATTTTGGGGTGGCATATTTTGGTTCCCCACATCATCAGGAACAGGAAGTTGAGACCAAAAGAATTCTGCACCAACCGACCTTGTTAAAATAGTTCTTATCTCCCTTTAGCCTCCCCCACATAGTTTAGTTACTTTTCCAGAATCGCATCTCTTTGCTCAATCTAATATAAAAGCTAGGCCACTTTTTTGGGTCTTCATCTCCTTAAAAGGGCTCCCATCTCATGTAAAACTTATGTTAAATCAATTTGCATGCTTTTCTCCTATTAATCTGTATTGTATCAGTTCAATTCTGGGCCCAGCCAAAAAGCCCTAAAGGGGTTAAGGTAAAATTTTGCATTGCTAACATCAAGGTCACCAGCCATGCAGGAAAGGTAAGGGTACAAGCATCTTCACCTATTTTGTATCATGAGAACTTGGCACTTAAGCTCATAATCAATAAATGGTCATTGCCTGGCTAAAGTGTACTATGTGGAGAGAACGTGGATTCCAAATGAACCTTCGCTGTGTCCTAAATGCATGTTACTTAACTTCTCCGAGCCTTAGTTTCCTTATCTAGAAAATGAGAACAATAAAATCTGTCAATTTACTAGTAGTGAAGGTTAAGTTAAGGAAGCTTAATAAAGTACCTGCCCTGGACTGGCAGGTAGTTGGTGAAGAAAAGCAAATTATGCAACTCAGAAGATGCTTCCTTGGCGTTCTGATCCGGCTATTCGGGGACTCAGACACTGAAATAGCTCTGAAAAGCTGTCTTTTGGGGGGAGATTTGCATCCGTACAGGAAATCTAGATTAGTGAACTAAATGGCGATGCAAACAGGCTTTCTCTGAGACCATTCTGTCTTCCTTCTGTGGATCTAGGGAAGAATAACTCACAGGAAAATGAGGACAAAAAGTCTGACACTTGTGAAGTTCTGACGGAAAAACTTGGTTATCATCTATTCTCTCTGAGGGTGGCTCTGAGACGACCTGAGAGATGTTTCTCTGCATAGCAAGGCAGCCTTTGCTCACAGGCCTTTCTTCCCTCTCCCTTCCATGCCCTGTTGTCATCCTCCACGCTCTACTGTATTGTGTGAAAATTGTCTTCACCCGGCTTTCCTTTGAGTCTCACATTCGCAGGACTCTTGAGTCCGTGTTCACATTAACAAGTGTGTACGCCTCTCTTGTTACTCTGTCTATTCAGTTTAACAGACTGAGATCAAACTGATCAGACTGATCCTCCGGCAGGGGAGGGACATTCTCCCTGCTGGCACATCAGCCAGGGTTAGAGTTCTAGCAGAAGTTCCCACCAGAGGGCGGCGCCTGTGGCTCAGTCGGTAGGGCGCCGGCCCCATACACTGAGGGAGGCAGGTTCAAACCCGGCCTCGGCCAAACTGCAACGAAAAAACAGCTGGGTGTTATGGCGGGCGCCTGTGGTCCCAGCTACTCGGGAGGCTGAGGCAAGAGAATCGCCTAAGCCCAGGAGTTGGAGGTTGCTGTGAGCTGTGTGATGCCACGACACTCTGCCGAGGGCGATAAAGTGACACTCTGTCTCTACAAAAAAAAAAAAAGTTCCCACCAGAACCAAGTATTGGAAGGAACCAGAGGCCACTGGGCCTGCTGCACTTGTTGTGGGAAGATAAGGCCAAATGGAGAGAATGAACACCCAAACACTGTATTTATTGCCTTTACTTTACTCTCAGACTGGCTTGATCTTTCCTTTTTTTTTTTTTTTTTGAGACTGAGTGTCACTCTATCACTCTCGGTAGAGTGCCTTGGCGTCACACAGCTCACAGCAACCTCCAACTCCTGGGCTTAGGCGTTTCTCTTGCCTCAGCCTCCCGAGTAGCTGGGACTACAGGCGCCCGCCACAATGCCCGGCTATTTTTCTGTTTTTGCAGTTCGGCCGAGGCTGTATTTGAACCCGCCACCTTTGGTATATGGGGCCAGCGCCCTACTGGATGAGCCACAGGCACCACCCTGATCTTTCCCTTTTTATTCTCAGTCAAAAAGGCTTTATTCAGCCAGCAGAGCAACAGCAAATCTAAAAATCCCAAAATGGTCAGACTCCCCAGCTGGTTTGGTCTTTCCCTTTTTATTTTCAGTCAAAAAATTCCAGCCCACGGTTACTTTTCTCATTGGTCAGTTTGAATCAAGCTGGAGAAGCAGTTCCAGACCCCAGAGAACTAAAGGATTTCACTGATGCAGAAATTTCCAGGTCCCCGGAAGTTTCTACCAATTCCTCAGAGCTGAGTCACCATGGGGAGGACCCCACAGGTGTATCCTTGGGGGCTCCTTGAGAAGACCTCTGTTCTCCTAGACCTCACCCTTCCCGGGTATCCCTTCTCACAATTAAGTAGTGAAGGAGCTAAGGAAATTTCACCCCAAAATATGATTCTTTGGTATAAAAAATATTTTCAGTGAAAAGACCATTTTTGACTAGAAAGCACTGGCCTTTCCTCTATAAAACCTGAGTAACCTGATTTAGAATCCGAAAGGGGCTTCTGAACTCCTTATCACCTGCTAATAGACCCTAAGGTCATTTGAAGCACAACACCTGTCTCTCAGGTGAATTTACTAACCCATCTGTTTCCCTCCATCTACCCATCCCCTACCAAACCTCTTGCTGCGAGTACACTTTCCAGCAACCCTCCCTTTTAAAAGGCATCTTTAAAAGCCACTGACTATCACTGAAACTTTGAGAAATAATTCTGGTTCCCCCCACGTGCATGGTATTTGGAAATAAACCTTTCTCGTATTAATCTACCGTAACTGTGAGTTGATCTTTTCCTAGGGGAAAGGGCAAGTTTCCCCGAGACTCCCCTTCAGTAGCACTGCCTGCTTTGGGCACCAGGAAAGGGGTAGGGGTGTGATGGAAGAGCCATGCATTTTCTTACCCTGTAGGAGGTGCTCAATAAATATAAACTACTGATTCAAGGTTCCCCGGCTCAGGGCTGGACAGGGACCGGCCATTTTCTAAGCCTGGGCTAGCTCAGAAATCAGTCTCACCACAGACACCATTGTGGGCACAAAGAGACCACATTCTCTGGACACAAAAAGTTAAAAAGCAGCCCAAGTGAGAGCACGTGGAGAGAGAATAAGATGGAGCCGTCAGGCCAGGCTGGACTTGACACAGCTGGTCTGGTGGGTTTAGGTTCTACCTACAGGACCTTCACCTCCTGTCTCTCATTCTTACTGTTTTGTAAATTCAGCTCCCACCCTAAAAATGCTCATCTTTTTTTTTTAATTAATTTATTTATTTATTTATTTTGAGACAGAGCCTCAGGCTGTCGCCCTGGATAGAGTGCTGTGACATCACTGCTCACAGCAACCTCCAATTCCTGGGCTCAAGCAAGTCTCTTGCCTCTGCCATCCCGAGTAGCTGGGACTACAGGCACCTGCCACAACGCCCGGCCATTTTTTGGTTGCAGCCGTTATCATTGTTGTTTGGCAGGCCCAGCCTAGATTCTAACCTGCCAGCTCAGGTGTACGTGGCTGGCGCCTTAGCCGCTTGAGCCACAGGCGCCAAGCCAAGATGCCCATCTTGAATAGTGTAGGAAGTTAACTTTTGAATTGGAAATGTCACTGGGTTGTACTGATTATCATTTAAAATAAGGGTTAATGTGGTCTTTCCTTTGAACCTTTATGGAAAAAACTATGATTTTGGTAATAGAACAGAACAACAGTCTTGGAGAGGCTACTCTGACTGTTCTCCAGAGTCCTGGCCTTCTATCGCTTCTCGGCCTTTTAGCTAAGATCAAGGGCAGAGTCCTGGCCTTCTGACAAATAAAACCTTGGTCGACCTATCCCCATCTCTGCATATTGGCTCAAGGTATACTGAAGGAGCTAAGGAAATTTCACCCCAAAGTATGAGTCTTTAGTGTAAAGAATATCTTGAATTAAAAGCCGTTCATGATCAGAAAGCATTGGAAGAGGCCTTTCCTCTATCTACATAAAACCTGAGTAACCAGATTGGGAATCAAAAGGGGCTGCTGACTTTCTTATCACATGCTAATAGTCCTGGCCCCAAGGTCATTTGAAGCACAATACCTGTCTCTCAGGTTAATCTACAAATCACTCTGTTTTCACCCATTACACATCCCCCCTAACAACCACTCAACTACTTACTGTACCTGTACTTTCCACATTCTCCTCCCTCCCTCCCAAAAAACATTTATAAAGATCTCTGGCCATCGCTGAGACTTTGGGTAATCATTCTTGTGGTTATCTCCATGTGCATGATATTTGGAAATAAACCTTTTTCCTTATTAATCTACCATAATGGTGAGTTGATCTTTCAGCGAACCAGATCAAGGGAAAAGGGCAGGTTTTGCCCTGATCCCTACAATACATATTTAGGTTAAAGCAAAATTTACAAAACAACAAAAATGGAAGACATGAGGTGAAGGTCACGTAGGACCTAAGCGGCCAGACTAAAATCAGCTCTGTCATCTCAGCCTTAGCCTGACAGACTGTCTTTTTCTTTTTTTTTGGAGACCGAGTATCACTTTGTCACCTTTGGTAGAGTGCCGTGGCGTCACAGGTCAAGGCAACCTCAAACTCTTGAGCTCAAGCAATTCTCTTGCCTCAGCCTCCCAAGTAGCTGGAACTACAGGTGCCCTCCACAATGCCCGGCTATTTTTTGTTGTTGTTGTAGTTGGGCCAGGTTCGAACCCACCAGCCCTGGTATATGTGGCTGACGCCCTAACCACTGCGCTACTTGCGCTGAGCCGCAGGCTCCATGAGCTTTCACAAAGTTCTCCTTCACTAGAGGTGTATTAAGCCAAAGTTGGAGGATGTATCTGGGAAAAGCACAAACCACAGAAGCATCTGTGACCTATGCTCTCTGAAAAGGGGTTAGGGAACTCAGTATTTAAGGGGAGAGGACCTACAGAAAGAAAGAAGAGGAGGGGGATGGGCAGTGAGGCTCTAATTAGTGCTGAGCAAATCTACATTTTACAAAAGATATTTGAAGAGAAAAAGGGAGTAAAGGAAAATCAATTATGCAGATGTCGCTGGGTGGGTGGAGGAGTGATTGATCTTGTCTCCGTTCTGCCCCTAAGAAGAGAAACTTAAAATCAGCATTATCAGCATGGTATCAAATAGACTCTAGTTTTGGCCTGCAGACCTAAAGTTATAATATGCATGTACCCTTGTTTATGGGGGGGCAGGAAAGAATTTCCTTAGGAATGGTGGGTGGGGAGCAGTCCTTCTTAGACGCCCAAGGCCGTCTTCCTTTCCCAGAGGATCGGTCTAATGCATAGTGTTAGTAACAGCTTTTCATCTGGAAGGAGGGGTGGCACCACTGAGCCTCCAGGCCCAACTTTCCTTTTTTGCATATGGAGTTGTGGGGGTGGGAGAGGAGAAGGATCCTGAGATCTTTATTTTCCTTTACAGCCATCTGACATCAATTTCAGCCTTCTAATACATCAGGGGCTCCCAGCTACATCAGATCCTTCCATCTATCAAATAGCATCAAAATAAACGTTGAGAAGCAAGCTGAGTTTATTGTTTACCCTACTAAGGGAACTCCATATCTGACTGTAATTTGGTGGTGTCTGAGATGGGAGACGGGGAGGGCAGAATTTATTGAGAATTAGACATTTGGAGACCTGCGCAGTGCTACCAGATTGGCCGGACAGGGTCACCCTGAGGTTGCACGCGGAGCCGCAATGCTCACCCGGTTCTTGGGTCCGCGCTACCGGGAACTGGCGAAGAACTGTGATTCTTCGTGCCAGTTGCCTCCCAAGTAGCCGGGATTGCAGGCGCCCGCCACAACGCCCGGCGGTGTTCTTTCCTGGTGGTAGAGACCGGGTCTTTTCTCTGGCTCACTCATGCTTATGCTGGTCTCCAGCTCTGTGAGCACTGGAAATCCACCCGCCTCGGCCTCCCACAGCGCTGGGACTACAGATTTAATGCTATGCAGGTTAAAACATCCAAGCAGTTTTCAGAAACATGAGAAGTCTTAAGTAATAACTGCGCGGTTATTACTTTTAATGATTTTTTTGAGAACTGTGAAACCGCACAGCTGCACCTGCTTGTGATTCCAGGATAGGGGGATGACATCCACACACGGGGATCCCCACAGTGGGCATGTGGGGTGCTATGGGTGCTGTGGGGCTGGTGTGGATGACTGACTGGCGGCTGATTCTGGATTGGTGTCTTACATCAATGGCAAGTTTATGAAGGATGATTAATGAAAGCAACCCTCCACGGACCCCTCTGGTGTCTGGTGGTGCTGGCTCTGTCCATCTCCGTGACTGCTGCATCAGGAACATCCCAATCCCTTAGGATGGACCTTGAGGACGTTAATGGTGCAACTTAAGACTTCTCATGTTTCTGAAAACTGCTTGGATGTTTTAACCTGCATAGCATTAAATCTCACTCTGAAACCTGGATGTTGATCATACTGTGATGCATTTACTTTGCAGCCCTAGTGGCTCAAGTGACTGAGGAGAGGGTTTGAATCCAGCCCGAGTCTACCTGTTTGCAACGTTTGGGATTTGAACCCTTTCAACTCCCAAATGTTAGAAATCTAAGAGAGTTGTCTAGGGTTGGCAGAAATTAAGTATTTAAAATGTTTAATGGAGAATTAGACATTTGATGCCAGTGAGCCTTCAGAACTGGGGATTCGTATCAGGGAAGGATCATGACATAACAGCCCAGGATTAATGCAAAGCAAGGATTTCAAGGTGCAGGAGTTAAAGAATCTTAGGGCACAAACTCTCCGCAGAGGCTTTTTATTGAAGAGTTGTGTCTTTTGGGAAGTTCCTACAAGGATCAAGCCATTTGTCCAGGCAAAAACCTTCCTTGACAAGTAAAGTCATGCTAATAGGGGTGGCAGAATTAGCAAAGTCATGTTAATATAGAGAGTAAAGTATGTGTCCCTAAGGTGCTTTGAGCTCTTAGTGCAGATGAGCGGTTTTAGTTCTCAGCTACACATTAGAATAACCTGGGAAGATTTATTAGTTTATTGTTGTTTGTTTGTAGACAGAGTCTCACTGTCACCCATGTTAGATTTGCTGTGGTTTCATCATAGCTCACAGCAACCTCAAACTCCTGAGCTCAAACGATCCTCCTGCCTCAGCCGGCAGAGTAACATGGAACTACAGGTGCCCGTCAAAATGCCAGGCTAATTTTTCTATTTTTAGTACACACAGGGTCTCGGCTGGTCTCAAACCTGAGCTCACGGGATCCTCCCGCTTCAGCGTCCCAGAGTGCTAAGATTATAGATGTGAACCACCGCACCTGGCAACCTAAGAACATTTAAGATATATCAAGACCTGGCCCTTACCCCAGGCTAGTAACACCAGAATCTCTAGGAATGTAACCTGAGGACCACAAAAAGGTTAAAAAGTGCCCCAGTTAATTCCCATACGCGGCTAGGATTCAGAGCCACTTCTCCAATAAGGAGCTCTGTGTCTTAAACTTTAGCATACAGGAAAATTACCTGAGGAGTCTGCTTAGTATCCATAACAATTGCCCAAGGAAACTGTTAAAATGCACATAATGCAAAAGGCTAGGGAGCGTTATTAAACAAAAGCTCCTCGGGCGATTCTGAGCCCTAGGACCAGGAATCACCCTTCGGGGAAACCGACTGTACAGCAAGCTGCTTCAGGGAAGACCCTGGGAACTAAAATAAAATCTCAAGGCTCCCCCTCAGCACCTGACCCACTGGACCCCCTCTTGGCCAAGGGGATCCCTAAAACTGAGTTGCCGAACATGAGAAAGGACATCGACCCACCTCACCATGGCCCCTCTCCTTAGACACGTCCTTTGTGATTCACAACAGGCCTGGGCTCTGCAAGACCCACCTCCGGGTCCTCAATCTACATCACAAACCACTGGAGTCCGGGTCTTTGTCTCTAATTAACAGACCATCTATCTTAAGAGTTCCCTTTCACTAACTCCAGCTCTTTTAGACAAAGCCTAACTCTTTCAGCCAATTGTCAAGCTAAAGAATCTTTAAACGATCCATCACCTGTAAGCCTCCCTCTGTCCAGATGTCCCACTTTTGGGGGACAAACCAAGGTACGTTTTCCCACATGTTGATCCGTGATTTTGTTACCGGAATTTCTTCCTTAGTAGGTCCTTGGTCTCGGGGACTTGAAGACTGAACCCATGGGCCACAGATTTAGTGGCAAAACAGGATTTTTATTAGACAGAAGTAGTAAAAAAGTGCCAGAGCTTCTGGCAAAGAAGAAGACCCAAGTCAGAAGTCTCCGTCTTGGGCCCTTTTTCTAGGAGTATATGTTACATTTTTGGCCGGGACTTGGTAGGTGGCAAAACATCTTTTCAAAGTTAATGAGGGTGTTAACAAATGAACGAATGAATGCTGTCCCTCTTCCTGGGGGACAAGCTTACGGGGTCCCTGCAGTTTTTGTCTCAGGGAAGGGATTAGGGTCTGTGCTCCCTACTCAGCGTGGAACTAACCAAAATGTGTCATGCTGCTTTGTTCTTGATCTTTCGAGTGCCCAGAGGGTGTGGCTTGGAAAGGGCAACCTGTTTGTGCCTAGAGATGGGGGTCTGATTTCTGAGCTCACTTGGGCCTGGAGAATGATGGGGCCCTGTCCAGCCCTGAGTGAGGGATCCTGTAGCAACTTCACCTGTAATTCCTGTCTCCCTAAAATCGTGGATCTCAACCTTCCTAATGCCACGATGTATTTTCATTGTTACAAAGGGGTCGCGACCCACAAGGTGAGAACTACTGCCCTAAAATGTACAAAACCAAACTGTAACCCCACCCGCCACAATTCCACCTGCTCAAGGCTCCTTGGGTGTGGCTCTGGGTCAGTGTCCTCAACTTTGGCTCAGAATAGACCTCCTTAAATTATTTTATAGGGTATGGCTTCTTATCCATTGACAGTACAGATACCAAAGATATGTCTCACCCAGAAACCACGAGGCCCACCATCGTACCTAAGCAGTCCCACAGTGTGTGACCTCAGAGACAATCAGGGGTCACCTACATGGTGCCATTGTGAAGGATGCAGAGTATTTCCATTACCCCCAAGTCCACAGCATTGAGAAAACATACTTTTGGATCTTGAAAATTCCAAAAGTAAAAAAATTTAAATATTCTTTGGAGATAACATTCTAATCATCATTATTCCTATATATACCTTTTTTTTTTTCTTTTTGAGACAGAGTCTCACTCTGTCGCCCTTGGTAGAGTGCCGTGTCGTCAGAGCTCACAGCAGCCTCCAACTCCTGGGCTTAAGCTAGTCTCTTGCCTCAGCCTCCCAAGTAGCTGGGACTACAGGTGCCCACAACGCCAGACTATTTTTTGTTGCAGTTGCCACTGCTGGTTTAGCTGGCCGGGGCTGGGTTCATACCCGCCCCCTTCAGTATATGGGGCCGGCACCCTATACGTACTTTATTTTTTTTTTTTTTTTTTGAGACAGAGCCTCAAGCTGTCACCCTGGGTAGAGCTGTCACCCTGGGTAGAGTGCTGTGACATCACAGCTCAAAGCAACCTGCAGCTCCTGGGCTCAAGCGAGTCTCCTGCCTCTGCCTCCTAAGTCACTGGGACTACAGGCACCTGCCACAAAGCCCGGCTATTTTTTGGTTGTAGTTGTCATTATTGTTTGGCAGGCCCGGGCTGTGTTCAAACCTGCCAGCCCCAGTGTATGTGGTGGCACCTTAGCCATTGAGCTACAGGTGCTGAGCCCCACCTAGTTTTTCTAACTATTTTTGGTAGAGAACTATTTTTCTATTTTTAGTAGGACAGTGTCTTGCTTTTGCTCAGGCTGATCTCCAGCACCCGAGCTCAGGCAATTCACCCACGTTGGCCTCCCAGAGTGCTGGGATTACAGGCAGGCTGAGCCACCATGCTGGCCGTATCATGATCTATTACTGACAGAGGCTTTAATGAGGCGTCCGTGCCTTTGAAATAAGAGTGATGTAGCAGTTAGGAAAGGGAGAAGGGGCTGGAAGGGCAGGGGTGGGCACAAGGAATGACAGTGAGCTCAGAGCTGGCTCAGGGTGCCACAGTCGTGCTTCAGTTTCCTAAGGGCAGCTCTGCTAAAGGTGTTTGTTAACTACCTCCCACTGCAGGGCAGGCTTCTCTGCGGCTTACTTTCTCTCCCACTATTTTCCTCCTTCCCTAAGAAAACTGAAAGTTGCCTTGATCATGGCTGAGATGTATGGATTTCATTTTCATACACCTGAATCAAGGTTTTGTTTTTTTTTTTTTTGTAGAGACAGAGTCTCACTTTATCGCCCTCGGTAGAGTGCCGTGGCGTCACACAGCTCACAGCAACCTCCAACTCCTGGGCTCAGGAGATTCTCTTGCCTCAGCCTCCCGAGTAGCTGGGACTACAGGCTCCCGCCAAAACGCCCGGCTATTTTTTTTTTTGGCAGGTTTTGGCTGGGGCTGGGTTGGAACCCACCACGTCCAGCATATGGGGCCAGGGCCCTACTCCTTGAGCCACAGGCACCTCCCTGAATCAACGTTTTGAAGTGAAAAATTATATATAATTAAAGACCCGTGTTGCATACTGAAGGGCGATTTGCAACATGTATCAGAAATCTTCATAAACCAAATGTTTAATGCTTTACCAAATCTACTTCCAGGAATTAGGCCTAAAGAAATTGGAGCAGGCACACATTTGAAACTAATGAACTTTATCTTTTTTTTTTTTTTTTTTTGCGGTTTTTGGCCGGGGCTGGGTTTGAACCCGCCACCTCTGGCATATGGGGCCGGCGCCTTACTCCTTTGAGCCACAGGTGCTGCCCTGAACTTTATCTTTTAAAGGAGTTTTGAGTTCAATGAGAAACTGTACGTACAGAAATGTCCTGTATACACCTTGTCCTGTTTACCCCATCCCCACCCCACACAC
>CAUYRH010183526.1:0-12782 GCA_963574655.1 Perodicticus potto
GACTACGGCGCCCGCCACAACACCTGGCCATTTTTTGGTTGCAGCTGTCATTGTTGTTTGGCAGGCCCGGGCTGGATTTGAACCCGCCAGCTCAGGTGTACGTGGCTGGCGCCTTAGCCCATTGAGCCACAGGCGCCGAGCTGGAAAAACTCTTATAGATATTGGACTAGGCAAGGAATTCATGAGGAAGACTCCCAAAGCAATTGAAGCAACAACAAAAATAAATAAGTGGTATTTGATCAAATGAAAAGGCTTCAGCACAGCCAAGGACACAATCAGAAGAGCAAATAGACAACTCCAGAATGGTAGAAGATATTCGTATGCTATATATCTGATAAAGGACTGATAACCAGGATCTCCAAAGAACTCAAGCAAATCAGCAAGAAACAACCAAACAACCCCATTAAAGTGTAGGCAAGAGACATGAAAAGAATCTTTTCATATGAAGATTTACTAACAGCCAACAAACTCATGAAAAATGCTCTAATCATTAGGGAAATGCAAATCAAAACCACAATGAGATATAACCTAACTCCACTGAGAATGGCTTGTATTTAAAAGTCCCAAACAATAGATGCTGGTATGGATGCAGAGAGAAAGGAACTCTTACATGCTGTTCGTGGGACTACAAACTACAAACTTTATGACACCTCTACTTAGAATAAACCTACAATTTGGTCCAGGAATTCCACTTGGGTTTAAATTCAAAGGAAAAAAAGGTCATTTTATAGAAAGGATAACTGCACTCAAATGTTTATAGCAGCACAGCTCACAATTGCAAAGATGTGGAAACAGTTCATGTGCCCACCAATACATGAATGAATTAATAAATATAGTATATGCATACTATGGATTATCACTCAGCCATAAAAATTAATGGTGATATAGTTTTTTTTGTGACAATTTAGGTGGATCTAGAGCCCATTCTTCTAAGTGAAGCATCAAAAAATGGAGAAACAAACACACGTACTCAATACTAAATTGGAAATAATTGATCAACACTTGCACATGTGTAAGGGAATCTCTATGAAAATCAAGCTGATAAACAAAATTGACAAACATGTATCTAGAGGAAATTAGAAAAAAGAGAGACTTAGACAAATAAAATTAGAGATGAAAAAGGAGACATTACAATTGATATCACAGAAACACAAAAGGCTTATAAATGATTATATGGCAACAAACTAGATAATCTAGAAGAAATGAATAAACTGTAGAATCTGCATTTGAACAAGATTCCTCATGTTAAAGTGTGAGGAACACTTCTTTTATTGCAGGGGTGTCAGAAAACAGAGACCATTTGTGAACAGAATGCAACCCATGCCTGATATTCTTAGCTCCCCCCCAAAGCTTGCACTACATTTTTTTTTGTCCAGTATTTATTATTTTCTCATATGCTACATAATTTACTTATTTATTACATCTCTTATTTATCATTTGACTCCCTCTGCTAGACAAAAACAATGATCTCTGCCTACGGTGTTCACAATTGTATCCCGAATAGCTCCTTGCACTAGGTAGATTCTTAATGAATACTTGTTGAAATGAATTGAGTTGAGTTGAATCAATTGAATTTTATTAAACAAAATGACTGTCATTTACTTCCTATTAAGTATATCCAAATGATTTTGTTCTCTACTGGATCATTCCCAAAAGCACAGAAGTATGCTGCTATTTATCTCTCCAAAACATTAACAAAAAACAGTAAACCTTTTGTTGATTTCCCTTGCTCTCCCATCAATTCACCTCTCAATTTCTCTGTTTCTGCTTCAAACTCCTTGAAAGAACAGTTGGTAATTATTACTGTCTCTAATTCCCCTTCCCTCTCTCTCAACTTTACTCAGTGTCCTCCACATAAACTACTCTTGTCAAGAACATCAGGAACATCCTCATTGCTAAATCCAAGTTCAGTTTTCAGCCCTCCTTTTTCTTTGCCTATCAGCGCCATTCGTCTCATACAGTTGATCAGTCTCTCCCCCCGGTATATTTTGTTTGCTCATTTCCAGGACACCTTGTTTTCCTGACTCTCTCCTACTTCCTTGTATGATCTATCTCAATATCCTTGGTTCCCCTAAATTCCCCAATGTCTAAATGCTGGAAAGCCCCATTGCCAAGCCCGTGATTTTCTTCTTTTTCTCTACTCTCACCCATTGGTGAATCTTGACAAGTTTGGCAGCCTTCAGTGCTTTTTATTGGCTGAACTTCCATGTTTATAACTCTGGTCCAGTTCTCTCCCCTGAACTCCAAAGTTTATATACAAGAGCATACTAGACATTAAATGTGGATGTCTAATAGGTATTTGCAAATAGGTATTGCAAATGCAACATGTTCAAACAGAGCTCCTGATATCCCCTTATTCTTGTTCCAGAGGAGGAACTCTTTCCTTTCTCATCTCATAAAAAGTCCATTCTTCTAGCTGCTCAGACCAAAACCTCAGGATCATTTTTAACTCCCCCCTTTCTTTCATAACTCATGTCCAGTCCAGTTTATCATCAAACCTTTTCAGACTTCCAAAAGTAGACAGCACCCAGCCACTTCTCCGGTTCCTACCGCCACCATCCTGATTAAGCCCATCTTCTCCCCCCTGGATTGGACAATGGTCTTCTTACTCAACTCCTTGCTCCCACTCTTTGTACCCGCAACATATTCACAGAACAGCAGTAGTCAGGCTGCTTTCAGTAGTGCACTGGAGTTACAGGGCCTGACTGGGCTCTCTCTCTGCCCTTGCTCTTCACTCCTCTTCCTCTGTTCAGTCTGGACTCCTCACTCCTCCCCAGACACTCCTGGGACACTGCCACCTCAGGGCCTTTACCTCGCTCTCCCTTGACCTGAGCACTGTTCCTCCAGATCAGTGGTTCTCAACCTTCCTAATGCCATGGCCCTTTAATACAGTTCCTGTGCGTTGCGACCCACAGGTTGAGAACCGCTGCTCTAGGTGTTGCCAGGGCTAGCTCCTCAGTCTTTGCACTTTCCCAAAATGTTCCTTTCTGAGTCCCTGGCTAGCCCTCTGCACTCCCTCTTTCTTATTGTGGCTTAATTTCTTCCTAACCATGTCACATCTCCTGCTAACTATGTAATTGTTTGCTTTACTTTATTGTATGTCTCCTTTACCAGAATCTGTAAGCTCCACAGTGCAGAGATTTATGTTAGTTTGTTTGATTTCCCATTCCTAGATCCTAGAACAGGGCCTGGCATATGATACATTCTCAGTAAATACTAGTGGAATAAACGAAATAATTAAATCTATGGACCTTCATTCTTCATTGAGAAATGGAGCAGGAGGAAGGAGGAGGAATTGGCTTGAATCCTAAATGATTTACATTAACTCTTTTCAGATGGAAACAACTGCTGGCCACCTGAGTGATTTCAGACAAGTCTCTTTATCTCTCTCTCAGCAGCCACAGTGTCCTCAATTGTATAATTCATGAGTTGAACTAAATAATCTCCACAAACATTCTTACTTTCACATTCTTTAATTCTCTAAGCCTGCCATCCCCATAGGTTTAATCCTTTATTTCTCTCCTTTATACATTTGTTTTATTCATTCATAATTTCTGTAAGCAATAATTGCTCCCATTCTGTTGGTCAGTGCCCAGGCTGAGCACTGGGGATATATGACTGAAGAAGAGAACAACTTGCACTTGGGAGAAGAATGTAAGTGAACAGTGACAGCACACATACTTCAACAAGAGTGGTCACAGTGGCCTGATGTGTCCAAACAGAGGCCAGAGCCTGAGCTGGGTGCAAGTGGGAGATGGTGCAAAGGGTGGCAGAAGTCAGAGCTGGGACTTGGCTCTGTAATACGCAGGAAGTTCAGAGCTGACCATCTGAGAAGAAGGCTACTGAGCTGAGCACTGTTCTAATATCTGAGCTCTGCTGTGGCTCAAGTATTGGTCTCATGGCAAAAGAATATATTTGCCACAAAAGTACAGAGAAGGTAGGCTATGTTCTATAAACAGCATCACATGTACCCTATAAATATATACAACTATTATGTACCCATAATAATTAAAATAATAAAATATTTAACTTAAAAAAGGCTTAGCTCCTTATATATGGAATGAGCCCGTCTTTCTGGATTGATGCCAATGTATCATAAGTGAACAAGCAAAAGGATTATTGGCTAAAGCACTCTACCTTTCCCACCCAAGGGCCACCTTTAGATGGCTTCTAGCTTATATGTCATTCAAGGGATTTCCCAAGGTGCTAACATGAGCCTGTGTATGCCTTTGTGGGCTGTGACAAGGGGAGGATATAATAGTTAAAAGACAAGAAATTAAGACTTTGCTGCTGACATATACAGAGCCTTTCAAATGCCCTGCATTTGTGGATGGATTATTTCTTTAATTACATGTTTAAGGCCTGAGTCAATCACCTGCCTTCACAGAGCTATCTTGCTATGTAAACAGAATTATATTTCCCAAGACTGTCCTCAAATGACACCACATTGGAGTACTGGGGGAAGATGGGTGAGGTTGCTATTGTGTCTCTAAAGAGTTCAGTGTGAGCCCGTCCATCTCCTGAGGCAGAAACACACCCCTGCCCCACAGATGGATCAGAAGTAGCACGCAGAAGGGCTCAGCATATCTGGGATTGGATGGTCATCTCTCACTCCAAATTCTGGAACTGCTTTCTGCTTTCCTTTCTTCATACTGGTGATGTACTCAAAACTGCCTGCATTGTGGTCACTTGATTTTGGACTCTTGTCAAGATATTCTGACGTACTCTAGTCCTTATTTTTGTGATTTTTCAAGTAGTTCCCCTGCCTCCCCTGTCATCCTGTTAGTAAACTTTTATTGTGTGTGTACACATGCAGCTTTCTGGGTATAGCTAGAGGTACCAGGATTAATTAGGCACCATCCACAACCTAACATACCCTGTGGTCTAGTTGGAAGACATTCAGCAGTAATTATAACACAGTAAATTACATGCAGCAGCAGAAATACATTTAAGGAGGGGAAGTGGCACAAGAAGAGGAAATTTATGACTTCAAGAGAGGCAGGGGGCAGAGAAGTTTTCTCAAAAGGGCTTTTATCTGAACTAGGTTCCTAAGAGTCAGTAGAAATTTATAAGGTAAAAGGCAGAGAGACTGAGGACTCTCCACGTACACAGACAGAAGAGTGGGCAGCAGTACGCCGTGCTCAGGGAACCACGGGTACTTAGTGCACACTGGAGTGTATAGCAAAGGCACGAGTCCTCAGAGAGGACACAGGGCAGGTCCTTGCCACCATGGTGGTGAAGGCATTGCCTACCACAAGCAAGACTTTTTTTTTTTTTTTTTTTCAGACAGAGCCTCAAGCTGTCACCTTGGGTAGAGTGCGGTGGCATCACAGCTCACGGCAACCTCCAACTCCTGGGCTTAAGTGATTCTCTTGCCTCAGCCTCCCAAGGAGCTGGAACTACAGGTGCCCACCACAATGATCAGATAGTCTTTGGTTGTAGTTGTCATTGTTGTTTGGAAGGTCCAGGCTGGATTCGAACCCGCCAGCTCTGGTGTCTGTGGCTGGCACCTTAGCTGCTTGAGCTACAGGCGCTGAGCCAAGACTTTTCATACTAAAGACGAGGCAGCCCTGGAGGTTTTCAGACAAGGCAGTGCCATGGTCAGGTTGGAGTTTGAGAAAGATTACTCAGAATAGTGGAGAAAATGTCAAGGCACGAAAAGTCATCAGTATTAGGAGGTGAGCCACCATGAATGCAAGGGTCTGCGCAGATAGAGGCTATAGATAAGACTGACATTTAGGAGGTAAATATACAGACCTCAGAAGCTCAGTGATTGGATGTACTGATTGGTTACGGAAGGTGAAGGAAGAGGAAGAACCAAGCTGCTTGGCAGGCTCTGGTTTGGTGCCTGGGTCAGTGGTGACGTCTCTACCGCTTGTCCTTTGTTCGGATATGTGTGACAACAGTTGCCACCCTGTTGAAGCTACCTTTGTTCCACTCGCAGTCCTCTGCCCCAGTTCTCGGGGTAAGCTCTTATCTTACCTTTAAAGTACTACTTCCTTTGGCCATCTGGTGACCGTAGAGATGTTCAGCAAGGAGGTATGTAGCACTTTTTCTAAGATGAGTTCATGACCTTAATTCTTAATTGTCAGACTTCATATTCAACCAATGCCCTCCTCTAAGTTTGGCCTACAAAATATGCCCAATTATTACTTATAGAATTGATGAATAAATAAAGATAATTTTATTTTATTACATTCTATTTATTTATTTATTATGAAGTCATATATACATAGATCATGAATATTTATGCCTTTGTGGGATTCAATGTGTTGATTATTTGTATAAATTGGAGTGTTTACATCCTACTAATTAACATAGCTTTTACCTCATTTACTTAATTACAGTGTTAAGACATTTGATTCTATACTTGATAGATTTGACTTATACCCTTGCAATATGTTCCATAGGTGTGGTCCCACCATTAACCTTCTCTCTATCAAACTACCCCCCTCCTTTTGCATCCCCCTCTCCTCCCTCCTTCATCCTGGGCTATAGTTGTGATTAATCTCTCATACGAAAGTGTGAGTGATTATAAATTGGTTTCATAGTAGTACTGAGTACATTGGGTACTTTTTCCATTCCTGAGATACTTTACTAAGAAGATTATTTTCCAGTTCCATCCATGTAACCATAAAAGAGGTAAACTCTTCATCGTTTTTAAATGCTGCATAGTATTCCATGGTATACATATACCATAATTTATTAATCCATTCATAGGTCAGTGGGCACTTGGGCTTCTTCTATGACTTGGCAATTATGAATTGAGCTACAATGAACACTCTGGTGCAAATATCTCTGTTGCCAAGTGATTTTTGGTCTTTTTGATATACACCTAGTAGAGGAATTGCAAGATCAAACAGCAAGTGTACATTTAGATCCCTGAGTGTTCTCCAAACTTCTTTCCAAAAGGAACGTACTAGCTTGCATTCCCACTAGCAGTGCAGAAGTGTTCCCTTTTCTTCACATCCATGCCAATGTCTGTAGTTTTGGGATTTTGTGATGTGGGCTACTCTTACTGGAGTTAGATGATATCTCAAAGTGATTTTGGTTTGCATTTCTCTGATGATTAAAGATGATGAGCATCTTTTCATGTGTCTGCAGACCATGCACATGTCTTCTTCAGAGAAGCTTCTCTTCATGTCTCTTGTTCACAATGAAATGGGATCACTAGTTCTTTTCTTATTAATAATTTTGAGTCCTCTGTAGATTCTGGTTATTAGACCTTTGTCAGAAATGTAACCTGGAAAAATCCTCTCCCATTCTGAAGCCAAAGCAATCTACAGATTTAATATAATCTCTATTAAAACACCTCTGTCATACTTTAAAGATCTGTAAAAATTAGTACTTCACTTTATATGGAAATGGAAAAAACCTTGAATAGCCAAGACATTGCTCAGAAATAAAAACAAATGAGGAAGAATCATGCTACTAGACTTCAGACTATACTATAAAACTATAGTGATCAAAACAGCATGGTACTGGCACAAAAATAGAGAGGTAGATATGTGGAACAGAATTGAAAACCAAGAGATAAACCCAGACACTTATCATCATTTGGTCTTTTATAAGCCTATCAAAAATCTAAATTGGGGGAAAGATTCCCTATTTAACACGTGGTGTTGGGTGAATTGGCTGGCGACTTGTAGAAGACTGAAACTGGACCCACACCTTTCTCCTCTAACAAAAATTGACTCTCACTGGTTAAAGGAATTAAACTTAATACATGAAACTATAAAAATTCTTAGAGAGAGGGCAGGGGAAACACTTGAAAAAATTGGCCTGGGAGAATACTTTATGAGGAGGAACCCTAAGCAATTGAAGCAACATCAAAAGTAAAGATAATTTTAAAAGAAGAGTGATAGAGAATAAAATCTGGAGACAGAGCTTGGACAAGAGATTTAGAGAATTAAAAAATGTTAAGGAAAGAACATTTGTAGATGTTGTTTAGCTCAACCTATTAATTATGCAGATGAGGAAGATGAGGCTCAGAGTTCTAAAAAAAGTCTTGTCCAATGTCACCCGCCTGAGATAGGAAGAGTGGGTATGGGCAACTTCGGGACAGAGAGGCAGAGGGGGGATGGACAGCTGATGTGTTCAGTTTGGGTGGCATTACATTTGTGTTGTCCATGTTAAATGCAGATTCTGATATCCAGTGTGTTGTTGGAACGTGGTGCTCAGGAGAAAGATCAAGTCTAGACAGGCAAATTTGGGCTATAAATCATACTAGATAGTTGGAGCCAGAAGGGCACTGGGGAGGGGAGAGCTCTGGCAACCTCAGAGTTAGCACAGCATAGTAGAAAGTAGCACACCAAGCAGTTGGTCCTTCCCATGTGTCACTTTCTTCAGCAGTATGTGAACCTACTTCACAGGGCTGGCGTGGGGTTTAAATCAATGACTATTTATAAAGCCCTTAGAGCAGTGCCTGGCATGTACTAAGCCTTAAGTAAGTGTAAAAGTGAATATATACATGCCAATATTTGATGTTGGACAGAGGAAAAAGACTCAGTAAACCAGGTGTGATTAAGAAAGTTGGGGGAAATTGGTAAGTGTTGGAACACCAAAGCCAAGGAAAAGAGAGTTTAAAGAAGGCAGGAGGAATTAGGTGGTAAATGCAAAAGAAGAACTAACACTACCAGAAAAGGCCCCTTGGCTTTGGAAGTGCACTGGCGATTTCAGAGACTCTTTGGGGGAGGGCCAGGGAGAGGCAGGGTGGGCTTGGAAGTGAGTCGGGGCAAGAAGTGGGAAGGCTGCTGTGAGCAGTGGCTCAGGAAGAGGCTGGGCAGAGGGGTGGAGGAGCCCTGAGCTGGGAGTTGGGAGCTATGGAACAACTCTACAAGTCCTCCATCCCAGAGTCCTCATCTGCAAAATGAAGGAGGCCTAATCTCTGCGTTCCTCTCAGTTTTGGTGACCTCGTCCATTTCGTTTATTACCAACATTTGATGGTGATTAAATTCCTTTTGAGTGAGAAATGGTGCCTGACTCAGCCAACAATATCCTTTTTTAAAATCTTGCTTTGAGTTTATGGAGATGAATGCTGTAAAGGGCTGCTTTATTGTTTTAATTTATAAAATTTTTGCAATTTGATTTTCAGGAATGTATATTATTGGTGTTCTCACTATCAAATCTATTAAGCAGATTTCAAAGAATGGGGTAATTCTTCTCAAAATTGCAAAAAGGGGAACCCCGAAATATGAAAAGAAGCATTCTGGCAGGCAAATCTCACACCTGAGACCTGCTAGGGTGTGACTCAAAACTAAGTCGCCGTGTTGGATGACTCAAAACTGTTTTAGAACTGAGCTTCTAAAAGAGCATAGTTTTTATTTATGAAAAATGGCTTTCAGCACAAAATTTCCCTTAGCTATTTCTCAAAATAATACTTTTTTCTTCTACCTTCTCTTCTTCTGCTGTAGGTCATAAGATCAAGATTTTTCATTTAAGAAATAAGCTTTTATGTTTTGTGAAAAAAATCTTTTGGTGTCTCCTACAGAGATAGAATGTTTAATAATATGATCAATTATATGTTATTTAACTGATATGGTTCTGTATGCCCCTAGACAATTTCAAAACACTTTTTTTTTTTTTGCAGTTCAGGTCTGGGTTTGAACCCGCCACCTCCGGCATATGTGGCCGGCACCCTACTCCTTTTGAGCCACAGGCACTGCCCTATCAGTACACTTTTGCAGGCATTATTCATCTAATTCTCCTAGCCACTCATTGAGAATGGTAAAATAGGAGTAACTAATTCCACTTTAGAGGTGTCTCTTTACTGATGTTAGAAAGAACTTGAGACTAACACACGGTCTCACAGAATTAGAAACACCAATTACATGCCTGTTTTCCTCATCTCTAAGTTGGAGATGATGCCAGCCTTGGGTCAGCAGGTGCCCAGCCTATAGTTGGCACTTGCAGGCCAGAGAGCTTCGGGAGAAGTGACCTGCTCATCTGCGCAGTCCTCATCTTCACCATCAGGGTGTTGGAGGGTTTTTATCTCTTACTCACTGAAACTTAAGGAAGAATTCATAAATAAGGCATGAGTGAGAGAGAATGAGGGCAAAAGAAAGGAGAAAAAAGTTCAGCAGTAGTTAAACATTTTACAAATTTTGATTTTGGATGTTTCCGACATTTGTGTGAAGCACTGACTTCCTCATTCTACAAAGGCTTTGTGGAAGAATATCTAAGAAGCCTTTGGAGTACCTTGGAAAACACTGTTCAATAAATATAAAATACTAGCAACATAAAAGTGGAAGACAATCTCAAATATATAGCCTATATGTGAGAAGAAATAAAATTGCATTATTCATCATAATGATTACCGTAAAAAAGAAAAAGAAAAAGAGCCTTTTTTTATTTCTTTTTTGGCAGGGTAACCAATCTGATTATCCTAAGGATTAATGTAGTATAAACATGTTTGCCACCAATGAAAGAGTCTTTAAAAATATTCTTGTCGTGTTCACAATGAGGATGAAACACTGCCAATTTAATCTCAGCAGAAACAATTCCTTTATCTTTGGGGCATAAAAGTATGTAATTTTAAGTCACTTCCATTTAAGTTAAAAATTCTGTGATCAAGTTGTTTATTTTGTGAGGGTTTTAGACTGAGAGCGTGATCTTATCTTTATCTCAGAAAGATATCTTTTTGGACATGGCTTCAGAATTTTCTGGAAATTATATTTTAAACTTATTGGCATCATAATTTCAAAGGATGACAAACAAAGGGCAAAACATTGAAATCTTTTCTCAATTTCATTACTACTAAAATTCTTTTTTTTTTTAGCGTCTCACTTTGTTGCCCTCAGTAGAGTGCTGTGGCGTCACAGCTCACAGCAACCTCCAGCTCTTGGGCTTAGGTGATTCTCTTCTCTCAGCCTCCTGAGTAGCTGAGACTATAGGCACCCACCACAACGCCCAGCTATCTTTTTAGTTGTTGCTGTTTGGCCAGGGCCAGGTTTAAACCCACTGCCCTCGGTATATCGGGCTGGTGCCCTACTCACTGAACCACAGGCTCCACCCCAGTACTAAAATTCTTGCACCAATTTCAAGAAAAGGGTTTATAAGCTTGACGGTGAAATACTACAAAAATGACAAGAAAAGGAATTATTATTTTCCTTTCTTCCAGAAAAACATTTTTGAAAAAGCAAAATAAAACCTATGTGGAAAGATACTTGCAGCTGCATTATTTGTAACAGAAAAAAGCAGAAACAACTTAAATAATAAAACAGTTTAAAATAATTATATGTTCATATGATAAGCTTTTATGTGAAGATGGAGACTTCTTCAGCCTGAATTTTAAATAGTTGCAATGAGTCACATTTCCTCAAACTATTAAATGGCAAATACACTGTTTATGGAAAAGCTGAGAAAATATTTATAATATAACGCTTTGGAAAAATGTAGAACAGAGAATACGAGTTGGGTGATTGAGTTCATGACCTCGTCCTAGAAAAAGTGCTCCATACCTCATTGCTGAATATCACTATGGTCACCCGTGAGGTACTCCCCTTGGGAAGAGGTGCACTGAGGCCAGTGCCTCCTCAATGCAGTTTTGGACTTTTTTACTGGAATGGCCATGAGAGCTGTCAACATATGAGGTCTGACAATTAAGTTTGCAAACTCATCCTACAAAAAGAGCTACATAGTTTGTTGGTGAATAACACTATTGTCACCAGATGGCCAGGGGAGTACTGCGAAGGTGATTCGTCAGTCAGAGTGGGTTATGCCATGGTGATAAACAATCTCTCTGTATCAGTGACTCACAACAAAAGCCGATTTGACATGATGAAAAGTGCAATTACTCATTGCAATGACTCAGGAATTCAGGCTGAAAAAGGCTGTGTCTTCAGAAATACTTCCTAAACCATCTCAAACTTGACAGAGGAAAGACAGAGTTGGAAATAATTCTTAAAGATTCTGCATGGGAGTGACATATGTCACTTCTCCTTGCATTTATTTGTCCAAAGCAAGCCACACTGGCACACCTTCCCACACCAAAGGGTCAGGGAAGCTAAATCTTACTACGTGATCAGAAAGAGAACCATAAATATTTGACAGACAACACTGATAATCCTGTCAAGATTGGTAAAATGATAGCTACTTTTCCAAATATTGTACTGTGTTAAAATGTTTTATACTACCACTATCTCAGATTCCACTTGTGAACCAGAAATTAGGAGTTCATGATCTATGCTATACTAATCTTTCTAAGAAAGGTTTTTAACTAACAGCTCTTTAAAATATACATTCTTTTATTAAACATTTTTAAATGGGTCAAAATGAGAAACATTTCCATGTTAGGGAATACAGTTTAATTCAAAAATATTTCTGGCTTCGAATCTTTTATAACATACAATTTGTAAATTACATTGAAGAAAATAACTATGAGGAGGCATTGGGTCATAAATATTTATCAATGTAGTTAGAAAAATACATACTTGCTTATGTACAGTATAACAATTTGCTTGCTTCAGCAAGCAACCAGAAATAAAGAAAATACATGTCACTCTAGTAGAGTTTTAAATAGTTCAGAATGTAAATGCCTGAAAAACATCAGTTGGGAATGAACAGGAAGTAGTGTGACGCATAGTTTCGATACGTGGTAAGTTCAAATGCAGACTCACTTCTTCATTAATTATACAACCTAACTGCCATAAAAGGAATTAAAACTTCGTCCTTCATGACATTAAAGCTGGAGAAGGTACGGAGCTGTACTCTTCCTTGACCAGAGTGGACATAGTCCTGAACTTTCTCCTGTGACTGGGGAAAGGGCATGTTTGAGGACAGCA
>CAUYRH010183528.1:0-17834 GCA_963574655.1 Perodicticus potto
ATCCAGCCTTGGCCTGCCAAACAACAATGACAGCTGCAACCAAGAAATGTCCGGGCGTTGTGGTGGGCGCCTGTAGTCCCAGCTACTTGGGAGGCGGAGGCAGGAGACTCACTTGAGCCCAGGAAGTAGAGGTTGCTGTGAGCTGTAATGCCACAGCAGTCTATCCAAGGTGACAGCTTGAGGCTCTGTCTCAAAAAATAAAAAAATTAAAAAAATTAAATAAACAAAAAGAAGTGTTTTCATTTTCAGAATAGAAGACAATAGGACAGTGACTGTACAGTTGTGAAAAAAGAAGAGCATCATTAAAGAAAAAGAATCTTAGGGCTGTTGAAGTCTGTTCTCAACAATGTCCTGAGGCTCAGTGCCTGTGGCTCAGCGGGCTAGGGCACCAGCCACGTACACCTGAGCTGGCGGGTTCGCATCCAGCCCAGGCCCACCAAACAACAGTGACGGCTACAACCAAGAAATGGCCGGGCGTTGTGGTGGGTGCCTGCAGTCCCAGCTACTTGGGAGGCAGAGGCAAGAGACTCGCTTGAGCCCAGGAATTGGAGGTTGCTGTGAGCTGTGATGCCACAGCGCTCTATCCAGGGTGACGGCTTGAGGCTCTGTCTCAAAAAAAAAAATAAAAATAAAAATAAAAAAAGAAAGATAAATTTCTATTGCAAAAAAACCAAAAGGCATATTCATTAGTGATATGGCAGAGAAGTAGATGGGACTAAGTAAATGAAGTTAACAGGCTGCTCGCTCTTTTGTTCCCAAAGTAGATCACTCGAAATAACCTTGCTACAAATCTATTTGAACTTTTGTATTTGTTATCTTAGGCACCAAAAGCTAAAGTATTTCTGGGTTTCTATGGAGAGGTAGAAATCTAGGGCTGCTGTAACAAAACACCACAAACTGGGTAGTTTAAAAAAAAATAGAAATTTAATCGTTTTACAGTTCTTAAGGCTACAAGTTCAAAATCAAGATGTTCCCTCTACTGAAGAGAATCCTTCTTTGCCTCCTCATGTTTCTGGTGGTGGCTGGCAGTCACTGGCATTCCTGGGCTTGTAAGTGCATCACTCCACTTTCTGCCTTTGTTGTCACATGACCATTCCCCCCTACCCCCTTGTGTCTCTCTTCTTAGAAGTTTCCATCTTCCCATATTGCATGAAGGTCCCATCTTACTTCACCATTACCTTAATTAATTACATCTTCAATGACCTATTTCCAAATACCATAACAGTATGAGGTAAAGGGAGTTAGGCCATCAACATATCTTTTCTGGGGACACAATTCAACCCATATCACCCACGCAGGTTGTTGTCAAAATCTATTTCTTTGTGGATGTAGGATGCAGGACCTCAGCCCCTTGCTGGCTGTTTGCTGAAGGCTACCTGCAGCTCTCAGAAGTTTTCCACATTTCCTAGAAGCTGTTCGCAGTTTCTTGCTTTTTGGGCTTTTACAAAATGGATATTTACTTCATCAAGCTCTTAAGAAGAATCTCTAGTATAATCACAGAAATGACATCGATATGATAGTTGAATCGTGTCCCCCCAAACTCACATCTTCTTAGAACAGTGGTTCTCAACCTTCCTAATGCTGCGGCCCTTTAGTACAGTTCCTATGGGTCACTACCCACAGGTTGAGAACTGCTGTCTTAGAACCTCAGAATGGATCCTTATTTGGAGATAGGTGCTTTGCAAATGCCACTAGCTAAGATGAGGTCATACTGGATAAGGGAGAACCAACTCCTAGAGCTGTGTCCAAAATGTTATCTCCCCATAAAGACAGAGTCTCCTTTATTTTGCTCCTCTGGTCCAACAGCCTAAATATCTATATCATGGCATTCTTTTCCTACTCATGCCGATATATGAAGCTTGACTTTTCATACTGTACTATCAGTTGCTGGCTGTGATGTGCAGCAAGATTGGATACAGCCTCCTGAGCTATATAGCTTCCATTTAGGTGAGGTTAATTATTTCATGAAGGGGGAGCCAACAATCACTTCCAGTACTGGGGTAATACACAGTTGGGAAAAGGGGCCTAGACTGGTACCTACAACATTCATTTTGCCCTTTATTCACCACAGAAGATTATAGTAAGATGCATGAAGTAAATATACTCCCTGATCTCCATTCTTTATATGCCCTTAATGTTGAAAATTTATTAGGAGAAACTGAAGCTGTGAACTGTTAGTGAATTCTGGATTTCATGTTTCTACTTGCTATATAAACACTAAGGCTGTATTGATACAAATTGCACCATATCGCCTTATAATAAGTGTGACTGTAGGAGTTACATTTTGCTATTAAAACAAATCTAAAATTTATTTTTATTTATTCTGTGTAATGCCAGAAAATTCCTACTTACAAGTCTTCTTTTACTGGCTTTTTGAGTAGAAGCACCTTCTACTCCTTTGGACACTTCTTCTACTCCTTCTACACCTTTGGACACTTAGGAAATAATAGATGGTTATTTGAAATTGTTACTTGAAGTATTCTCTTCAATATTTCATTTTAATTGAAACAGATACGTGTAAACTTATTAGTCAATTTTGGGAGAAAGCCTTTTATTTGAATGTGAGGTCTGTGTCAATCTCTCAAGCACAGAACGTATCATTTAATTTTCTCAAAAATAAAGTGAGAAAGGGGTCTAATTAAAGAATTCCTATATTTTATAAATTTTCCAATCTTTGACAGCTGCCTTGTCCACTTTAGCAATCCTTTAAGTAACTCACTATTAACATTTCTAAGAGTTCATAGAAACAACTGTATATACTCAATTGTTTATGTAATGTGAATTAAATTACATGATTTACAATGGCAATTGTAATTATGTAATGGGGGACAAGTATGACTGGTTCTTGTAAGGGTATGATTTCATCTGGCAAAAGCAATAAGCACAGCATAGCAGAGATTAGCCTTTTAGTCAAATGCATTAAAAAGTCAATATTTTTTATATTATCTGTTAATCTGTTGAAATAAGTCATTCAGAGGCTAAGAGAGCATCTGTTAAGAATACTCTTGTATTTATCACGTTGGGAAATGAAGGAAGAGTTCTGGCCTGACCTTTCTCCCTAAGTCAGACTTTTACAGCCTCAAGTTCCGCACTAACAGATAACCCTCTTAGAGTCTTTTAAACTTTAGGTTTGCCCAACAATTTCATTCTTCAAACTTATTACTTGTTTCTTTACTACTTTATTTATCCAGTTGAGTGCTGGAACCTTTTATTTTTTTCATTCAAAATCTTTAAGCAAGCATAATATGTTAACAAGAAAATTCTGATTTAGAAAATGTCTTTGAGTCTTGTTTACTTTTCTTCTAACTGGCCAAAGAAAATGACTACCCAGGTGGAATTGCAAGAAATTCAGTTTGAATACTACTACCCTAAAAAAAAATAGGCTTCTTTCTTAATTCTTCAAGTTACATTATGTTGTTGTCTATAGAGTAATATGCTTTTTATAAGTTCTGATCTCTCATACCAATTTTTTTGAATAAACTGTGTTGTTGGGGGATGAATGGCTGATAGAAATCATCTGAGTAATTTCTCACTACCTTAACTTTTAACCTAAACACACACACACACACACACACACACACACACACGAATAGAACTGATTGTTGTATGTGTGCATTGTATTGCTGTCTATAGCAGCTTTTCTTCTAAGGTGTATTCCTCTTGAACTCTGGCCTTGAAACCTCAATCTAAAGGTCATAAAATATAGTGACTTCAAGGGTTGGAATCTGTGCACTCTGATTGTTTAGTGTCCTTTACAGCTAAGAGTTATTTTATAACTTTACACTCAGATGGCCACAATTCTGACTGTACCAAACTGGATTATTGTATCACGTAAAGAAGATAATAAGGAAGGAAAATCTGTGAATTGCTGTTAAATATTTGTTAGAGGAGACATAATTTGAGAAAAGCTTTTGGCTTTAGAATCACAGAATTTTCAAGTGACAAAGGGCCTTAGAAATCACTGATTTCTTAGAAGTAGTAAGTGACCTGATCACATAGCTAGTAAAATGTTCAAACTCTAAATTGCCTTTAGTCTTATTTTAATGCTCTTCCTCAATACAAATGGCCTTCAACTTTTTGATTTCTTCTGGCTAGACTCTTCTGTGAATGTTAAAGAAAATAATGAACCTTGGAAAAGTGCACATGTTCAAACATATACCAAAGTTTACATATTATCATCTGGCTAGAATCTCAACTTGTCCATGATTCCCAGTTTGAAAATGAGAGAAAACTTTCCTTCTTCAAGGTACTTGTGCAGAATATTATGAATCAAGTCTATTCTTAATAAGACACATGGTACAAGGACACTGAAAGACACTTATAGTGTAAGGCAGGCATCCTCAAAGTTTTAAAACAAGGGGCCAATTCACTGTCCATCAGACTGTTGGAGGGCCAGACTATAGTTTAAAAAAAACTATGAAAAAATTCCTATGGACACGGCACATATCTTACTTTGAAGTAAAAAACAAAATGGGAATAAATACAATTCACGCTGAAGCATGTGGCCTGTGGGCCAAAGTTTGAGGACCCTTGATGTAAAGTGTAGTTAAGTAAGCTATAGGCTTGGCAGTCAAAGCTCACCTGTAGGTATCAGGCAAGCACTGCTATAAATGAGATCAACAGCCTAGGATTAAGACAGTGGAATTAGTTACTTGTATTGTTACCAACCTTAACGTTTTCCTAGGTACATGATCTTAAAATTTTACCAACAAATATACTCTTAAACACACACACACAATGAAAAGAGCGATATAACTTTCTAACAGATGAGTTAAAAGAAATAGCCAGGTGCAATGGCTCATGCCTATACTCTTAGCACTCTAGGAGAACAAGGCAAGTGGATCCCTTAAGCTCAGGAGTTTGAAATTAGCCTGAGTTAAAGTGAGACCCCATCTCTACTAAAAATAGGAAAACTAGCTGGGCATTGTGGTGGGTGCCTATAGTCCCAGCTACTTGGGAGGCTGAGGCAAGAGTATCATTGGAGCCCAAGAATTTGAGGTTGATGTGAGCTATGATACCATGGACTCTACCTAGGGCAACAGAGTGAGACTCTGTCTCAAAAGAAAAAAAAACAGGTAGTTACAAAGCAGTCAAAGATTAAAATATAACTTCCCAATCTAAATTTGGCAAGTCTATAATGAAATAATCAAAGCTATGAAGGAATTCATACAATCATAACTTTGCAACCTAAATTTGGCAACTCTTTATTGAAATAATCACAGCTATGAAGTCATTCATCCCATCAGAACACATTGTTTGGTAAAAAATGGTCAGACAGTAGGTAGTGATGACCACAAAATATTAGGAAGAAAAATGACAAAATAATGGAAAATATAAAGAAAATATTAAACTAGAAAAATATTCAGAACCATTATTCAAAGAAAATTTTCTGAAATAAAAGAAAGTGTCTATTTAGAAGTTGAAAAAGCACATGTACTCTGGAATGCACATCAAAAGTTTTTAACGTTTTTCTAAGAATCTATTTTTTTGTATCATTAATCTTCTTTTGTTCTCAATTTCATTTAGCTCTGGTCTGTTTTTGTTTTTGTTTTTTTTTTTTTTCCTTTGCTGGGCTTAGGATTGATTTGTTCCTTTTGCATTTCCTTGAGATGACTCATTAGATTGTTGACTTGTAATCTGTCTAATTTATGGATGTGAGTATTTAAGACAGTTTTCCTATTAGGGCTGCTTTTGCAATATCCCACAGGTTATCGTAACTTGTGGACCCACTGTCATTTAGCTCAAAGAATCTTTTTATTTCTATCTTTATCTCCTCCTTGACTTAATTATTATTTAGCAATAAATTATTTAGTTCCTATGACTTTGTATGGGGAAGTGTGTTTCTGTTGTAATTGATTTCTAATTATATCCTTCCTGTGGTCTATAAAGATACATGGTAATTCACACATAAACAGAAGTCAAGACAAAGATGATATGATCCTCTCAATAGATGCAGAAAAGGCATTTAACAAAATTCGACACCCTTTTTTGATAAGTGCGTTTAAGAAAATTGGCATAGAGAGGACTCACCTAGAAATAATACAATTTATCTATGACAAATGCACACCAACATCATATAAAATGGAGAAAAATTGGAAACATCCCTGCCTAGAATTGGAATTGGACAAGGATGCCCACTTTCACTACTACTATTCAACATAGTACTGGAAGTCCTAGCCGGAGAAGGATATAAAGTGTATCCAAAGTGAGAAAGAAGGGGTAAAATATTCACTCTTTGCTGAAAAGATGATTTTATACCTAGAAAACCCCAAGAATTCAACCAAGAGACTCTTGAAATTGATAAATAAATACAGCAACATCTCAGGGATACAAAATAAATGTATACAAATCAGTAGCTTTCATATATGCCAAAAACACTCAAGCTGAGAATCAAACCAAAGACACATTAAGCTTCACAGTAGCATCATAGAAAGTGAGATATGTTGGAATATATTTAAGAAAGGAGGTCAAGGATACCTATAGAGAGAACATCAAAATATGAAAAAAATTTAAGAGGATGTAAACAGATGAAAAAACATATCATGCTAATGGCTTGGTAGGATCAACCTTGTTAAATTCTCTCTACTACCCAAAGTGATCTAAAGATTGAATTCAATACCCATTCAAATACCAGTATCATAGTTTTCAGATCTTGAAAAAATATTTCTATGCTTCATATGGAATCAGAAAAGACCGTAAATAGCCAATGCTATCTTATGAAATGAGAACAAATCTGGAGGCATCACTTTACCAGACTTTAGGCTGTACTACAAGGCTATAGTAATCAATGGTATTGACAAACATGGTATTGGCACTAAAATAGGGACATGGACCCATATATAAGAACAGAGAATCCAGATATAAAACCATGTCCATATTTCCATCTGATCTTTGACAAAGGAAACAAAAACAACAGGGAAAAGAATCTTGATTCAATAAACGGTTCTAGGAGAACTGGATAGTTACATGTAAAAGATTCAAATGGGACCTATAGGGTGGTGCCTGTGGCTCAGTGAGTAGAGCACCAGCCCCATATACCAAGGGTGGTGGGTTCAAACCCGGCCCAGGCCAAACTGCAACAAAAAAAATAGGCTGGTGTTGTAGTAGACACCTGTAGTCCCAGCTATTTGGGAGGCTGAGGCAAGAGAATCACCTAAGCCCAAGTGCTGGAGGTTGCTGTGAGTTGTGATGCCACGCACTCTACTGAGGGCAAAAAAGTGAGACTCTTATCTCTGAAGAAAAAAGAAAGAAAGAAATGGGACCTATACCACTCTCCACCAACAAAAATTAACTCACAATGGATAAAAGAATTGAGACTACATCATAAAACTACAAGAATTCTAGAAGACAGTGTTGGAAAATCTCTTCTAGATATTGGCCTAGGGAAAGAACTTATAAAGAAGATCCCAATGTTGACAGCAACATTAAAAACAAACAAATGGGACCTGATCAAGTTAAAAAGCTTCTGGACAGTCAAAGACACACTCCACAAAGCAAATAGACAATCTACATAATGGGAAAAGATATTTGCATGCCAATCATCCAAAGATGACTGATAGCCAGAATCTACAAAGAGCTCAAGCTAATCAACAAAGAAAATCAAGTGACAACATGTAAACTGAGCAAGAGACATGAACAGAAACTTTTCTAAGAAAGATAGACTGAAGGCCAACATACACATGAAAAGATGCTCATCTCTAATCATCAGGGAAATGCAAATCAAAACCACATTAATATATCACCTAGCCACAGTGAGAACGGCTCACATCATAAAGTCCCCTAACAACAGATGCTGAAGTGGAAGCAGACAGAACAGAACACTCAGGCACTATTGGTGGGAGTTCAGAGTAGTTATACCTCTATGGAAAGTAGTATGGAGATTCTTCAAAAATTTTAAAGTAGACTTACTATTTTGTCTTGAAATTCTTCTACTATGGATTTGTACAAAGGAAGAAAAATTATAAAAAAGATACTTGCACTTGAATATTCATAGCAACACAATTCACAATTGCAAGGATGTGGAAATTATCCAAGTGCCTATCAATACATGAATGGATTAATAAAATGTGGCATATGTATACCATGGAATACTACTCAGCCATAAAAAGATGGTAACCTGATATCTTTTGTAACAGCCTGGATGGAATTGGAGACTGTTGATCTAAATGAAGTATTAAAAATGGAAAAATAAACACTACTTGTACTCAATATTAAATTGGATCTAGTTGATCAATACCTAAGCCGTCTTCTTGTAGCTGTCATACCATTTTTGCCCTGCTTGCCTCTTCTGGGGAATCCCACTGAGAAAAAATGGAGCATCTCATGTATTTGAGACACTTTCTTGTTTCTTTCCTCATAAAATACAATTCCAAATTGATACATGAGTATCCCTAATGTTCCCAGTGGGTTTTTTTTCCTTATAGGTGTGTGTGTGTGTGTGTGTGTGTGTGTGTGTGTGTGTGTGTTAGTCTGTGTCTGTTTTATTTGCATTTTGTTTTGGTGCTTTGTCTGGTTGGTTGGTTGGTAGTTGTTTTGCTTTTTGTCTGATGTTGAAAAAGCTATCCTATCCTTGTTTTAGTTTCCAACCATGAAGACGTAACTTGTGTTCTTTCATTTTTGACTTTCTTACATGCATTTGTTTTAGATGTGTCTCATAAACAGAATTACAGGGCTGGCCTTGAAGAACTTCCCTGTGTGGCACTTCCAGGGCAACTTGGGAAGCAGCAGGCTGAAGAAACAATCCATCTACCAGCCAGTTCTCCAAGTGATTGAGTGAAGCATATGGCACCCCCACTACATGCCCCAAGCTGATCCTCCCTACCCATCAACCTACCTGGTGTTGAATTGTTACATGAACAGGAAATAAGTATCTATCATCTACCATACTCTTGAGGACTTTTTCCCAAATTCTTATATTAAATAGCATAATTTTTAGTTATGATATTTGCAGTTTTTAATTCTGCTAGCCTATTTACAAATGTCTTGTTTTTTTCTCATATTTTAATTCCTTTATTTTTAAATAAGTTTTTTTCAAGTAAAATAAAATAAAACTTTTGCATTTTAATTTTCCAGTCTGATGAACTTAAAAAGGCATACACTTATATAACTACCACTCCAAGCACGATAAAATTAAATCATCCATAACTTGCTGATTACCAACACCAAGTATTATGAGTATATTTTTTAAAATATGATATATATAGCAAATGAAATATTTATAGTTTAACTCAAATTATATTTAAGAAAAATGCATAAACAATTTAATAACTATGCATTGATTTACTAGTAATGAAGACAATGATAGAGACAATTGTGAATTGCCCTAAAAGAATGGACAGAGTTGGTTGCAATGCATGAAGATAACATTGTATAATACTTCAGTCACAATGCAGAAAAGCTTTGAATCTCTGGTTTTCAAACTGGGCTCCACAATAGCTAGAGATTCTTGAGAAATATTTCTGGGATTTCCTCTTGAGGCTGGGGTGAAAGTAGGCTGAGTATTTGGTTATAATCTAGAAAAAAAGAATTTAACTAAAATTAATTAACTTCAATCATATAATAAGTAACTAAATTTTATCGTATAATAAAGAAAGAGGACTTCGTTAGCTATCACAGAATTCATGAGTGACGACATGTTGGGCTGGGGGCGGCATGTTAGTCTGGATAAAGAAGAATTTGGAAAAGGTTCATCAATGTGGCAGCAGACTGGGTTCATAGGAGAAAGAAATTAACTGTGCTGTGACCATACAGGGGATTTTAAGAAAGCTGATAAAATAATTTTGCTTCTGTGCTTTTTTTTCCCCTTTTACTCCAAATGTTTAGTAAAATAATTTCATGCGATTATAATGATTTGGGACATAAAGGAGAAATGAATACATACATTTTAGAGAATAAAGTGCTGTGAAAAGCATTTAAGAGTCACAGAAGCATAGGTTGGGAACAGCTGAAAATTGAGATCTGAGGCAGAGATTTGTAATAAGAATTAGCTAATAAATCCCCATGGCTGACACACATATACCTTCAGAAGTTTTGGGAAGCATAAAACTTCCCATAGGAAAGAAGACGGAGCCACAAGAATGTACTCAGCTATTACAAGAATAGGAGCTTATTTAGAAGGCTGTCAAGTGGGAGAGATTTGGATATTTTTAATTCCAATATGATTTATTAGGTTTATTGGATAAGGTGCAATTTTAAGTGGGTGGAATATTCTTTAGTATATTTCGTAAATTGGAAATTTATGGCATCTCAAAATGTTTAAATACAATTAAATTATTTCTTCCGTATGGTTTCTCTGCCTGGTAAAAGAATGTTAGTCACTACCATTCTGCAAGGACTTTGTGGTTTAGAATATCATTTCTTATTTCTAAAAACTGGAGTTTATAGAGGTACTAAGAAGAGTTTGTAAAGGATGGTATTTCCTAATCTTTTATACATAATAATCTATATAAAACATTTTATTTTTAGCTGAGTTCTGAGTTTCTAAAGAGTAAGATAATTTTTAAAAGATCAATTGTCTAAATGGCAAGCATTTGGCAAGTCTTTTCTGACTATGAATTTCTTTTCTTTCCCCCCTTTTTTTTTGTTTGTTTGAGACAGGATCTCAGTTTGTTGCCTTGGGTAGAGTACCTTGGCATTATGGCTTACGGCAACCACAAAATCGTGGGCTTAAGAGATCCTCTTGCCTCTGCCTCCTTAGTACCTGGGACTACAGGCATACATCACCACATCCAGCTAATTTTTCTATTTTTAGTAAAGACGGGGTCTCGCTTTATTCAGGCTGATCTTAAAACTCTTAAGCTCAAGCAATCTACCCACCTCAGCCTCCCAGAGTGTTAGGATTACAGGAGTGAGCCACCACACCTGGCCAACTACGAATTTCTTGAATTGCAGAACTTTATTTTTGATCCTGGCTCCTGGAGCAGGTCCCGGTACATGTTCAACTTATCATTTGAATAGGACCACAGTGATACAGAAACGAGATAGGTTCAGGTTTTGTGAAACCTAAAGTTAATTGAATTTTAGGATGCCATTCTTAAGAATGAAAACTTCCAATACACAGTTAAAAACAAAGATATGAGAACTCCTAAGCCTAAACTTCATTAGATTCATGGGAAAATTGCCTGATGTAGATATTAATTTTTCTCTTTTAATACAATTTCTATCTTTCTCTTCCATATTGTTTTATTAATATTTGCCATTTTCTAAAACAATTATGTATTATAATTTTAGTTTTTTTGTAAATGTTTTTGTTTTTGTTTTCCTCTTGACAGGAATAAAAAGCCAAAAGGTCATACTAGAAGTCCTAAGAAAAGAGAGAGATAAGTTTTGGATGAAATGGATTAACTATATTTTCAAAGAAGTATTATCTTTACTTAAAAAGCTAAATTCCTATGTTCAAATTAAATGACATATTTCCAACTGATATTGTTGCAGCCCATATAGCCTATGGCTAGGAGTGAGAGTTACAAGAAATACCTGTATAGTTCAATAAAGGAACACCTGGGTGGAAAGGGCATGGAGAGGGATTTAGCTCTCCTAACGAGCATGAGAGCTCGAGAGATGAGAGCAGTGGTGAATTGGCTGTCTCTACACCTGTGGTGTGGAGAGGCATGAGATCAGCCTTATATTAGGCTGGAGGAGAAGGCAGTCGGGAGTGTGTGCATTCTATCACGGACTAGCCTCTCCTGCCTGCAGAACACCAGAACGGCGTCTCTCTGCTGAAGATTACCAAGCTATGCTAAAGACTAAGATCTAAGAAGACTGCTTTACTATCTCCAAGACACACACACACTCTCTCTCCAGCTAAAGTAGACAGCCCTCCGGCACCTAAGAGAAGCTGTACCTGAGCAAGGTAACCTAGCGGTGTGCGTCTAGTTAAGCTGGGCCTGAGACCTGGCCAGTCCAGAGCCCTGACAAGTGGTGGCAGAAGTGTCTTGTGACATATCATAGTTTTCTAAATTAAATGTCTACAAGTATTTAAAATATTTCCTCCCTTAAAACCACATGATGGCAACATAACACAAACAGATTTAATTTTGTCTACAGGTCCCTTGGTTCAGGGCAATGCTGGAAGGAGAGCTAATTTCCAGTCTCTTGTTACCAAGAGCCATATCAAATAATTTGCCAGAATTTTGCATGAAGGAATTCAATTTCCTCTTCACTTTACTATAGTTTAATAACAAATCCAGATTCAAAAAATTTAGTCATAACTTTTGCATATCTTTTAATACTTATGTTGTCATTAAACTGGCCCAGGGTAAATCAGGCTAGAATCTAGACTGATTAAAGGACAAAGGATATTCATTGTAACATGTAATTGTGGAAACACAAATATGGCAAAGTTCATTCTTCTTTAGTCTCCTACCCAAACAGCATCTCCTCTCCAACCATTATAAATTCTAAAGTGCATTTTGAACAATTAAAAAAAAACACCATTTTTTTTTTTTTTTGCAGTTTTTGGCGGGGGCCAGGTTTGAACCCACCACTTCCGGTAGATGGGGCTGGTGCCCTACTCCTTTGAGCCATAAGCACCACCCAAAAACACCTTTCGATATAGTAGGTCACAGAAACATTAACTACAAAAAGAAATGGGAATTTGAAAATGTGATAGGTGCTTGTCACAGCCCCTATGGCCCTGGTCTCTATCAGCCCTACTATGAAGCTAATTTATAGCTTTGATATGAAGGGTATAACCCAACTATAGCACAAGAATATGGGGAAAGAAGCAAGGGAGAGGAGGGGGGAGGTTGGCGGAGAGAGGGTAATTGGTGGGGTCACACCTACGGTGCATCTTAGAAGGGTACAGGCGAACCTTACTAAATGCAGAATACAAATGTCTTCATATCATAACTGAGAAAATGCCAGGAAGGCTATGTTAATCAGTTTGATGAAAATAGTTCAGATTGTATATGAAACCAGCACATTATACCCCTTAATTGCACTATTGTACACAGCTATGATTTAATAATAAAGACAATAAAAAAATTAAAAAAAAAAGGAACCAAGCAAGAGGCGGATGAGAAGTACAAGCTAGTAGGAGGCGTGCTAACCTTGATTGCAGGGTAGCCCCGAGCAACCTCCACAGTACCCTTTTATTGAGACAGCACAAGACAGGTAATACGTGCCCAAGGCTTGCCATGGACTGGGTTCTTTCTCTGCAAAGAGCACCTGCGGACGAATTGCTGGAGGGCCCGTCCCCCAGCTGCAAATCATCTTGCTCAGAGGTCCTCTGGCTCTTGGCATCCTCTACATATCCCCCCTCTAGTGTATGAAAGATTTCTGGATAGGCAAGGGACATAATCTGTCATTGGTTATTTCAGCTGTTCTCCTCACCGACGAGCTTTCCTTCCTGCTAAGTAAAAGAAACAAAAGGGCATATAAGTATAATAAAATAACACCAACGGAACTAATCCGGGTATAAGGGAAACTATTTTAGCCAAACTAGGCATAGGGGAAAACATGTCCCCTTTGTGCTAATCACCACCAACTGCGTGCTACGGGCTGACGCATAGGGCCTTGATGCTTCCATGGGAAGTATTAATCACCACCCGAAGTTATGTTAGGTGGGGAAAGAGCTGTACCGAACTCAGACCCATTCCAAAGAGCAGTATAACTTTAAGTAAAGATCAGGTGCCCAACTGAAACAGATATAAATCCAACAAGTGAAATTCTCTTACCTTGGCTGATATCAGTATAACCTTTACCTGGAAGCCTGTTATTCGAGATCTTTGTTGTCATAACTTTCAAAGGCTTAGAAGATGTATACTAAGCTTACCTGGGGATTGTTATTCAGCCCCAAATAATGAAATCCTGTATCCGTCTTCCCACCCTGCATAGAAGCTCCAACTGCCTCTTGGGGAAACAGGACGCTGACCACTCTTAACCGCTTCCTGCTGGTGATTGACGGTGATATGGGAGAGGCAGCTAGAGTTCCCACAGAGGAGATTGATCCAGGGTTTCTCTATTACCTAGGCTCCAAAATTAAGGGTTCTGTGAATAAAAGAAAAGTTAGTGAAAACAAATTTGTTAAAGTGCTGGTAAGGTTTCTTGCTCATGTCGAGGCTTAATCCAGCGGGCTGGTAGCCACTGCTTCTCTTGGTGTTCTGTAATAATATGGGCAAAACCTCAACCCCAGTGCAGTACATAACCAGGCTTCCACTCTGACATGTCAGGTTTTCTATAAAAAATATGTTGTTGTATTGGAGATGATGGTAGATGAATGAGAGATGTCCAATGGCGTTCTGCAGCTGTCTTTCCATCGTTGCTGAGATTCAGAAAATTGAGAGTGAAAAGAGCTCTAATGAGCATGTATTTAGGACTATTATTCAAAGGGAGGATATTCTCTCCCCCCCTGTTTATCTAACATCTTTCAATGTCTTAGGATGTCATTCAATAATGGCTTGTCCTTGAGAATTGTAAGGAATACCATGAGATAATTGAATATTACAAAAAGATAGGAAGGTATTTAACTTGTGAGTAGAATAAAAAGGTGCATTATCAGTTTTAATAGATTTAGGGAGACCATAATATTAGAGCACTCTAACAAATGTTGAATGACATGGTGAGTCCTTTCTCCTGGTAAGGCAATAGCCCAACAGAAATGAGAGAAAGTATCTATGGAATGATGAACATGTTTCAGTCTACCAAAGGATGAGACAATGGTCACATCCATCTGCCATATCTGATTTGCTGCTTCTAATCTAATCTGTTGGTTCCTTCTGGAAAGGGAGGTAAGTATATCTTTGAACAAGAAGGGCAGTTAGAACGAATCTGCTGAGACTGAGTTCTTGTAAGTTGAAATTTCTTATGGAGCATTTTGCATTTGTGTGTGTGTAAGAGTGAAAGGTAGAAGCTTTTTGAACAGTGCCAACAAGGGCCCGATCTATCTTTGCATTCAATGAGGTCATTGGACCTGGTAATATGGTGTATGCTCTGATATGAGATATGTAGATAGGGTGAGTACAATGCCTTATAAGTGCCTTAATAGATCGAAAGAAAGAAATCTCATCAGGGGAAGTGATAGTTGCTGTTTCTAGCTTTCTAATAGCTATGCAGGCATACTGAGAGTCCATAACCACATTTATTGCACAAGGAAAGTATTGAAGTAAAATAAAAGTAGCATATATTTCATTTTTTTGAACAGAGGTATAAGGACTTTGAACAACTTTGGAAGTACTACCATTTGTATATCCAACTCTACCATGCTTGCTGGCATCTCTGTAAAAGATAACAGCATCCGATATTGGAGAGTCTCTAACAACATAAGGGAGAATCTAAGTAGTAAGCTTTAAAAACTGAAATCTTTTTCATTAGGATATTCATTAGCAATTGAACCTGTATAGGATGCAAAAGCAATTTGCCATGATATTGATAATTGAAAATTAACTTGTATTTGCTTTTCTGTGGAAGGAACACTAACAGACTAAGGATCATAACCCGTAAGTTGGTGAATTCTATTTCTACCCTTAGCAACCAATTCACAAATTTTATCTAAGTATTGTTGTAATTTATGTGTAGTTCTGTTAAAAAGGAACAACCATTCTAAGAAAGAGTATCTACTTGATAAATAACTCTGGTTGGTGAGTGACTAGTGGCTATAATTATTAACCGAATTGGAAATCTGACATCAACCCTATCTAATTCTTTTGATGCGAAATCCTTTTCAATTAGTTGTAGTTTTTCCCTGGCTTGTGGAGTTAGTGAACCAGGACTATTTAAGTGTGGAGGTCCTTCTAGAATTTTGAAAAGATTAGATAAAGCAGAGGTTGGAATTCCTAAAATAGAACGTAACCAATTCGTATGACCTAATAGCTTTTGAAAGTCATTTAAAGTAGACAGGGGATCCAATCAGAGTTGAACACATTGTGGAAGAATTTGAGTTTGAGTCAATTTATATACTAAATAATTATAAGGAGCTGTAGTTTGCACCTTTTCTGAAGCAATTTGAAGACCATAATACTTTAATATACATATAGCTTGTTCAAACATTTCCTGTAAAACCGTCAAACTCTGATGTGCCAATAAGATGTCATCCATGTAATGAATAATGTAGGCTGTAGAGTATTTCCTTCTAAGAATCTGTAGTGGTTGATCAACAAATTGTTGAGACAGTGTTAAGACTATTCAACATACTTTGTGGCAGAACCTTCCACTGGTAACGGTTGGGAGACTTCTGCTGATTATAGACAGGAACAGAAAAAGGCAAAACATGGTCAGTCTTCAGGATGCAGGTATATGATTAAAAAGCAATCCTTTAAGTCAATAACATACAAATGCCAATTAGAAGGAATAATGGAGGGTAAAGAAGTTCTAACTGTAGGGGTCCCATGGGTATAATAGTTTTATTAACTTTGCGAAGGTCAGTAATCATTCTCCAATTGCCTGATTTCTTTCTTATCACAAAGACAGGTGAGTTGCAAGAGCTGTTAGATGGCTCAGTATGCCCATGCTCCAACTGTTCCTGTACTACTAATTTTAAAGCGTCCAGTTGTTCCTTAGTTAAAGGCCACTGCTCCACCCACACTGGATTATTACTCTTCCAGGATAACCTGAGAGCATATTTCAGGGCAGTGGCCTCTATGCTAAATTTGACATTTGCAAGGAATTAACATGAGGGGATGGTATGGTTATCACAGCATTCTATTGCTGGAGCAAATCACGACCCCGTAAGTTAATAGCAATTTCAGTGATATAGGGTCAGATTTGAGCATTCTGTTTATCCGGCCCCAAGCAGGTTAAAGGCAAAAATACTCTGAAAGATTGAATCTAGAGTTCCGATGCCAACCAAAGTAATAACAACTTGTTGCGGCCATTCCTTGGGCCACTGATTTAGAGCCATAACTGAAACATCAGTGCCTGTGTCTAACAGGCCAGTAAAGGTTTTATTCTTCAGCGTAAGAGTCAACTGAGGCCTACTCTTATCAACAGCTGTTTGCCAGAAAATGTGGCTCACCACTATGTTTTTCCCCAGTGCCTTATAACTTAATGCGCAGCAAGAGTAGCAATTGAGCAATCTTCTGTCCAGTCAAAATTTGAGTTGGTTGGTTAACTGAGATCATGATCTGTATTTTTCCTAAGTAATTACCATCAATAACACCTGTGTGGACAAACATTCCCTGAGATACTAATTCACTTTTTCTCAAGCAATAACCCAACAGTACCTGGGAACAGAGGACCACACATTCCTGTTTTCAATTCTTTTGCTCCCATGCTGGGAAGCAAAAGGACATTATCATTTGCCAGTAAGTCCATACCAACATTGCCTGAGGTAGTGTGTAAAAGAGACCTAACAGAGCAAAGTTGCTGGTTAATGAGTACATTCTCTAACCCATATTCTTTGCCTGAGGGCCCTGGGCTGGGCTCACCTACTAGTTTTCCTGCAGTAAAGGGTAAAGGTGTTCCTTTTTTATTGAACTGAGAGTGGCACTCACTTGCCCAATGGGGTGCTTTCTTATACCTGGGACACAACCCAGAGGGTTTCCATCTGCTATTAGTCTTTTGTTCATTATTTTTTCTACAAATTTTCCCTTTCCAACACTCTTCTTCTATGTCCAAATTTTCCACAGTTATGACATTTACGACGGTATGAACTGATCCCTTCTTTCAAAGCAGCAGCAAGCAAATTAGCCTTGTGGAACTCTGTTCCTTTATCTGCACATGCCTGTATATACTCCTCTAACGGAGCATTTTGTGCTCTCAAAGGTCTCAAGGCCTTTTGACACTCAGAGTTAGCATTCTCAAATGCCAAAGTTTGGAATAGCATGTCTCTGAGCTCTGGCTGGGCAACTGCCTTATCCACTGCTGTTTTTAAAAAGTCGGTATACAGTTCATTCCCC
>CAUYRH010183531.1:0-14774 GCA_963574655.1 Perodicticus potto
CCTGTAGTCCCAGCTACTTGGGAGGCGGAGGCAAGAGACTCGCTTGAGCCCAGGAATTAGAGGTTGCTGTGAGCTGTGATGCCACGGCACTCTACCCAGGGCGACAGCTTGAGGCTCTGTCTCAAAAAAAAAAAAAAAAAAGAACCACAAAGACAGCATTCCTGCCCTTTTTAAGGGCTGATGATCAAAACAGATGATACTCATATCATGGAGGCACTTTCCACTACAGTAGATTTTTTAAAGAGAAGTTAAAATCAATGAGAGAAAAGTAAATATACATTATTTTCAGTTACTTACACTGTAGTAGCATCTTGAGATTTTAACATTTCTTTCCAAGTATCTGTATCAAAACCTTGGTAAATTCCATTATTATTCACCACCAAAAGTATGATTGGCAAATTGTACCTCAAAGTCAAAGTAAAATATACATATGAAGGAAATCACTCTTTATTCTTAAGCAATTTCTTTTCTTTCTTTCTTTCTTTTTTTTTTTCTGTAGAGACAGAGTCTCACTTTATGGCCCTTGGTAGAGTGCTATGGCATCAAACAGCTCACAGCAACCTCCAACTCCTGGGCTTAGGCGATTCTCTTGCCTCAGCCTCCTGAGTAGCTGGGACCACAGGCACCCGCCACAACACCCTGCTATTTTTCTGTTTTGCCGTTCGGCCGAGGCCAGGTTTGAATCCGCCACCTTCGGTATATGGGGCCGGCGCCCTACTCGATGAGCCACAGGCGCCGCCCAGCAATTTCATTTCTTCAGGCTGGAATTTTAACTTAAAAATGAATAATATTTTCTATAAGCTTTTTATAATTTTAGAGGAACACAAAAATTAAGCGTTTATTATCCTCACAGATATTTCCTTTTTTTTTTGAGACAGAGCCTCAAGCTGTCACCCTGGATAGAGTGCTGTGGCATCACAGCTCACAGCAACCTCCAATTCTTGGGCTCAAGCGAGTCCCCTGCCTCTGCCTCCCAAGTAGCTGGGACTACAGGCGCCCGCCACAACGTCCGGCCATTTTTTGGTTGCAGCCATCATTGTTGTTTGGCAGGCCCGGGCTGGATTCGAACCCGCCAGCTCAGGTGTATGTGGCTGGCACCTTAGCCCGTTGAGCCACAGGCACCGAGCCTCCTCACAGATATTTCTATTTGATAAAATCATCAGAAACATCATGGAGTGGTAAGAAAGAATGCAAGATTAGGAGTTGGTAGACCTGAGTTTTACCACTACTGAGCTATGGACCTCAAGCAAATCACTGAGCTTGTCTGGATCTAGGTTTTCATAGATCTAAATGCCACTATGAATAACAACCTCCCTACTTAATGCCCTCTAAAGCACCTCTTCTGGGTGGTTCCTAGGAGTACAATCTGAAACGTGCCTTTCTACTTTCTGAGCTCCTCAGACTCCCAGCCCTTGCTATATGCATGAGAGACACACAGTGACTAGCACACAGCATCTGCACTCAAACCCCTGCACCCATAATTAGAAACACACTAGTATAGAGCAAAATATAATTAGTACAGAGCAGAATACTTAACAAAGTGCTGAACAGTATAGCAAGACAAAAAGATGATGACTAAACTTTATTAATGACTGAAAAAGAATGTAGATTTTATTTTCTTACGTAATTTCCAAAGGCAGGTGGTAAAAATAAAACTAAACTGCATGCTGTTAAGTACAGGACTATGGTAACTCTTTCTCTTCATGCTCAAAGGGAATCATTATTTGCAAGAAGACTAACTTCCTTATAAATCACCTTTTTGTTGCATATCCCTTGGTTGTCGATATAGACACTCTTCTTTTTTTTTTTTTTTTGAAACAGAGTCTTACTTTGTTGGCCTCGGTAGAGTGCCTTGGCATCACAGCTCCCAGCAACCTCAAGCCTCCCAAGAAGCTGGGACTACAGGTGCCCACCACAACGCCTGGCTATTTTTTGTTGCAGTTGTCATTGTTGCTTAGCTGGCCCAGGCTGGGTTCGAACCCACCAGCCTCAGTGTATGTGGCCATCGTCATCATAACCACTGTGCTATGGGTGGCCGAGCCAATATAGACACTCTTAAAAGACACAAACAGGGCAGCACCTGTGGCTCAAAGAAGTAGGGCGCTGGCCCCATATGCCAGAGGTGGCAGGCCAAAAAAGAACTCCAAAAAAAAAAAAAAAAGAACACAAACAGCCCTCGGTCTCTGTAAGCTCTGTATCTGTGGATTTAACTAACTGCAGATCAAAAATATTTTTTAAAAAATTGTGTTAGTACTGAACATGCAGACTTTTTATTCTTGTTCTTATTCCCTAAATGATACAGTATAGTAACTACTTACATAGCATTACATTGTACTAGGCATTATAATCAAGAGATGATTTAAAATATATGGGAGGATGTGTGTAGATTATTTGCAAATACTACACCATTTTACATAAGAGAGTTCAGCATCCTCAGAGTTTGGTATCTGAGGGAGGGTCCTGGAACTGATCCCCCATGTATACAAAGGGACAACTATACATTCCCTTGAGCTTAAAAGTTTTAGGTATTAAGTGGCACCTGTGGCTTAGTGAGTAGGGTACTGGCCCCACATACTGAGAGTGGCAGGTTCGAACCCAGCCCCAGCCAAACTGCAACCAAAAAAAATAGCCAGGCATTGTGGTGGGCACCTGTAGTCCCAGTTACTCGGGAGGCTGAGGCAAGTGAATCACCTAAGCCCAAGAACTGGAGGTTGCTGTGAGCTGTGACGCCATGGCACTCTACCGAGGGCGACAAAGTAAGACTCTGCCTCTAAAAAGATAAATAAATAAATAGTTTTAGGTATCAAAGCTCTGAAAGCCCCAAACATGATTCACAAAATGCTACTAAGAGCTCTGGCTAAGAAAAGAATGGTTTAATTACAGTTTAAATATATTAATAGTTGGGGAGAAAAATTCTCCATACTTTGACAGTGGGATCTACAACTCATGAGTTTCTCCATGAATCCTCATAACTACAAACATAATCCAAATGGCTTATATTCACAGACTATCACCTCGATGTTTGCCTGGGTTATCTCATTTATTTCTTTCAACCATTCTCTATGGTAGGAACTATTACTATTGCTATTTTAGAGGACAGGAAACTGAGGCTAGGTTAAGCAACTTAACCAAAGTCACTTAGTTTTGATGCAATAGAATCAGTATTTAAATCCAGGCTGTTTAACCACCACACTCTGTTGTCTCCCTGAAGAAAACAAGCTTTTCTCAGGCCAAAACTTCTTTTTTCAGTGAGCCCCAAATTACTCCCCACAGATGTACAGGGTTTAGCATACAGGAAGGAGGCTGGGAACACAGGAATACACTGTCCTAGAAGAGAAAGACCTTGGGTTACTTGTACTGGTATTCTCAGGACAGAACACAGTGCTATGCACAGGGCACCTGGCTTGTGGGGGAACACTGGTAAGTATTTGTTAGGTGAGTGGTTGTTTTACCTGCAGATGGTTTCCACCTCCATGCCAGAAAATCCAAATGCACTGTCTCCTTCTACACAGATGACCCGTTGCCCAGGGCTTCTATCTTTAGCTAGTATAGCAGCTGCAACAGCAAATCCCAAACCAACTCCCATTGTTCCAAAAGTACCAGCATCAAGCCTATTGGGGAACAAAACTAAAATGAAACTCTGGGGCATGTCACAGGCTGGAGTTGACACAAACCCTTTCGCCAGATTCACAAGGTTTATGAAAAAATAAAAAATCACAAAACCATTCTTTTTCTTTAATATAAAACCTTTAGACTATGAAGAACTAATTTTTCGAGATTAAGCAGAATGGGCTTGAAGCCTGCACTCAGTGGTTAGGGCACTGGCCACATACACCAGGGCTGGCAGGTTCAAACCCAGCCTGGGCTTGCTAAACAACAAGGACAACTGCAACAAAAAAATAGCCAGGCGTTGTGGCGGGCGCTTGTAGTCCCAGCTACTTGGGAGGCTGAGGCAAGAGATTCGCTTAAGACCAAGAGTTTGAGGTTGCTGTGACCTGTGACACCATGGTACTCTGCCGAGGGTGACATAATGAGACTCTGTCTCAAAAAAAAAAAAAAAAAAAAAAAAGATTAAGCAAAATGATAGGGAAAAGCCACTCATGACTGTTTGGAAGACTGTAAATATATCCTTAGAACACTGGGTGTACAAATTACCACAAGGAGGATAACAAGGATATAACAAGCATAAAACGTCTATCAGAAAACCTGACTTTAGAATACTTTGATGAAATACAGTAGAATCTCTGTATGTTGACCACCTCAGGGACTGTACAAAATGGTCAACAGAAGTGGTCAACATGAGGAACTAGGCCTACTGTACTGATATGTACATGTGGTGCATGTCCAATCTATGAAAATTAGGTCAACTTAAGGAGGTGGTCAACTATGGAGGTTCTACTGTATGTTCTTCTATACTATGCATGTGCAATTCGCAAACATTTTCTTTTCTTTTTTTGTAGAGACAGAGTCTTACTTTTTCATCTCGGTAGAGTGACGTGGCGTCACACAGCTCACAGCAACCTCCAACTCCTGGACTTAAGCGATTCTCTTGCCTCAGCCTCCCGAGTAGCTGATACTACAGGCGCCTGCCACAACACTCAGCTATTTTTCTGTTTTGCGGTTTGGCTGAGGCCGGGTTTGAACCCGCCACCTTCGGTATATGGGGCCGGTGCCCTACTTGATGAGCCACAGGCACCTCCCCTCAAACATTTTCTTAATCTGCACTTTTGTAATTTCAAATTAAACACATTATAATTAATTATAATTTATTTCTTGAAAGGCTTACCTGTGACGAGGAAGGTAGTTATGAAGCATGGTGCGTCCAATGTCCATTGTATTTGCTCCTTCACTTATAATAAAACAGTCTCTGGGTAGTTGTTCTTGAATATGGTAGAATACCGTATAGTAATTCATAGGCAGGGAGTTTTGGGAAGCTAATTCCTAAAAGTGGACCAGAATACAATCACATTATACTGAGATACAACGAAACTAACAAATATCAATAAACCACTTATTTGGAATTAGGCAACAGTTGTAAGTTTCTGAATGACTATAAAATAGCCACTCTGAGAAGGTAATTGACCTATGAACAGTCCTGGAGGACATACTAAGAAAAATGTGTGCTATAGTCCCTGTTTGGAACACAGTCAAATTAAGTTATGGAGGTCAAGTGTGGTGGCTCACATCTGTAATTCAATCACTTTGGGAGGCTGAGGTGGGAGTGTTGCTTGAGGGCAGGAGTTCAAGGCCAGCCCAGACAAGTCAGTGAGACCATGTCTCTTTTTTTGTCAGACCATGACAAAAAAATTTGAAAATGAGCCAGTCACAGCGCTCATGCCAGTAGCCCCAGCTACTTCGGAGGCTGAAGCAGGAAGATTGCTTGGGCCTAGGAGTTTGAGATTAAACTATGATAATGCCACTGCACTCTAGCCCAAACGACAGAGTGAGACCTTGTCTCAAAAAAGAAAAAAAAAAGTCAGGGAGTATCACTCTTTCTGGAGAAACACAAAGTATGGCAGCTTAGTATTAAAGACTAAGAAGTCTTATAGTAAAGATAAGCTAGGAAACATTTGGTTTAACAAAACTAAACATTCTTATTTGAGCACTCTTAGGAAACACTGCCTTAAAAAAGTGAAACTTCTATTTCAGAATATTTTCATCATGGCCCTAAACTTAACATAAAAATGTCATGATTTTAGAAAACAATTTAAAAATCTGGCTCTCACATACTAGAAAGTAAAGGAGATATGCTATGCCCACTCTTCTAAAGAGCCTGCCTGAATAAAGGGAAAAGCAGCTGGGTAAATGCTGTTGTCTAACCACAAGCCTGCTAGAGCTGGGGGAAAGCCACAGGGGGTTTTGGTGGCAACAGTCCCATGTGACCCCAGCACTACCTCTTATGCTACTTTGTTCTGCTGGAGATTACACCCAAGAGGAATGAGGCACTTTCCTATACTCCTGTACTGGAGAAAAGAGGCAAGTTCTTTCCATATTAATCTAAGGTCATTCCCAGGAATCATAATATGATTCAGGAAATAGAATTGAGGCTGGCTCCAAACAGGAGAAACACTCTCTGATTAAAATTCCAATGTGAGGTTCATGTACAATCAATTCAGCTATAATGCTTGGTACAAAAACATGAATTTATTCCAAGATGGTTAATATTTAGGGAATCAAGTAAGCACAACTTGAATTTCGTATTTGCTTATGCATGATTCTGTCTGTAAGAAAACACTAAATGAACAAAAATAAAAACTGTACCCCTCTTTCCCTAAGTGGCCTGAGATGATCTGTGAATGTTGTTCACTATTCACCTGACCCAGAAAAATCTCAAGTCAAGAAGTTCAAATCTTCGTATTCACTTTAAGAACACAGGTGAAGGCCAGATGCAGAGGCTTACGCCTATAATCCTAGCACTCTGGGACGCTGAGGCAGGAGGACTGCTCAACTTCAAGAATTCCATACCAGCCTAAGCAAGAGAGAGACCCCATTTCTACTAAAAGTAGAAAGTGGCACACGTTTGTAGTCCAAGATACTCAGGAGGCTGAGGCAAGAGAATTGCTCATGCCCCAGAGTTTGAAGTTGCTATGAGCTATGACACCAAAGCACTTGAGTGAGGGCTACAGAGTAAGACTCTGTCTCAGAAAAAAAAAAAAAAAGAACACGTGAACTGTCCAGGCCATCAAGGATATGCATATATGAAAAGCCACCAAGTATCTGAAAGATGTCCCTTTAAAGAAACTGTATGTACCATTCATTCTGACATTACAACAGTGGAGCTGGTAGGTGTGCCCAGGCCAAACAATGGGACTGGACACAGCACTGGTGGCCTAAAAAGAGTACTGAACTTTTGCTGTACATGCTTAAAAATGCAGAGTAATGCTGAAATGCTTAGATGTAGATTCTCTGGTCATTAAACATATCCAGTTAAATGCACCCAAGATGCATTGATGAACTTACAAAGCTTGTGGATTAACTCATACATGCATGAGCAGCCCTGCTCACATAGGGGTGATCCTTACTAAAAAGGAACAAATTGTTCCAAAGCCAGGGAGTTTGCACAGAAGAAAAAGATATCTCAGAAGAAAGTGAAGGAACAATAACTTACAGCATGGGAATAGGTGCAACATAAAATAAATGCAAGTAACCGTCAAAGGGAAAAAAAGAACTGCACCCAGCTGACTCAAGATACACAGGCATATACAAAACAGTGAAAACAAATCAGGAAATGCCTTTCTCACAATTAGAAGGAATGCACTACAAATATAGAGAGACTTTAAATAGAAATCATCAAATCCTGCAGAAGTGACTCATTCTAGTGCTAGCAGTGGATGGTTCGGCGGTTCCAAACATCACTATGATGTTCAAAGCCTTCACTGTTAGGCAAAACCTCAATTTCAAATGAGAGCACTACAGAATTTCAATGAGTAATACAAAAGTGAAGTTAAAAAGAAGGATGCACGTTGGATCAAATTTCCTATTTTGAAGAAAAGCTATCTAGTGCAATTACTTGCCTTGAAGGTTTGCTTTTTGTTTGTTTGTTTTGGGGGGGTGGGTTTTTTTGAGACAGGGTTACTGTCTGTTGCATGGGTAAGAGTACAGTCGCATCATTTTAGCTAACTGCAACCTGGTTAAGATCCTCCTGCCTCAGCCTCCCAAGTAGCTAGGACTACAGGCATACATCATCACACCTGGCTAATATTTTTAAAATTTTTTTATAGAAACAGATCTAAGTTGCTCATGCTAGTCTCAAACTCGTGGGCTTAAGTGATCCTCCTGCTTTAGTCTTCCAAAGTACTGGAATTGCAGGTGTGAGAAACTGCACCAGCCTGAAGGTCCTATATTTCAAAGGCAGAACTAACCGACCAACAAACTTAAAGTGTCTTGAACTTCACTGGGTACCCTCTTACCTTAGATGCAGCTTCACTGCTCTTCATTTTTTCCCTCAGAGTTTTCCACCACTTGCTCTCTGGAGGATACTGCCATGGTGTTTTATACAATTCTTCCAAAAGCTAAAAAATACATATTTTTTTCTTATTTTTCTGGAAATAAACTTGAATCATATTAACTCAAAAATCTTCTTAAAGAAGAAAATACTGCCATATTTTTCTATCTTTCATATCACTTAGACTATTTGTTTTTCCTCTAGATAGCCAACAGTGATAGAAGATAAATGGGTAACAGGAAAAGCTTTTGTTTGGGTCAGTGGATTTGGGACAGATGTTGGGATTCTACAGGGCAGAGTAAAGAGCTACTTAGGAAGGGGCTTTGAAGCCCTCCTCAGTCTTTGACGTTAGAAGGAAAACTAACCTTTTTATAGAACCCTTGCAGGAACACAAGAAAAACGTACTGATACCTATGATACAGACCGAATGCTCCAAAGTGATTTAATGTTAATGGGATCGCATCCTAATGTTGAATAGTTATGATACAATACCAATTTGTATCATCCAAAATCGAGTGATAAATATGACTATATTTTACCTTCTTTCACAGTGAAATGTATAGACCATGTACAAATACTAAGAAACTGGAAAAGCCACTGAAGAGTAAAAAGCTCTTTATTACCTAAAGAAATACTAAGTTGAATTTTTCCAGTAAGTAAGCCATTTCTTGGTGAAAGTTCTCTTCCTTTGAAAGATGTATTATCATTTTTCAGACAGCTTGATCCTATATAGTAAGTCACTGTTTGCCTACTGAAAGACTTTAAATTTTTTATCGTTTCCAAAAATGCTTAACTTACACAAAAATGAACTATATTACCAAACCTATTACCAAGTGAATCAAAAGTAAAACATTTTTAAGAATTGTTGTTCCCTAAAGACTAATTAATCCACATATACTAAAACCCAGGCAAAAGTTCTTACCTGTTTAGAAATAGCATTTATGTCTCCTAGTAAAGTCACAGCAGGCCTTACATTATTCCCCAATTCTTCAGCACAGATATCAACCTAAAAATGAGACATAGCTAAACAACAACCCATGTTTATTCTTTAAAATGTTTTAAGAAGTCAATCAGAACAGAATAAATGAACTGTGAATATATAACGTATGATAAAGATTTGACACTCAGAAATTCCTTAATAAAAGAAAAAGTCCACAGAACTATATTAGCATCATCGGTAGAATAAACAACCTCATCATCTTCACTCATTTTAAAATCTAATGTAAGGGCTCGGTGCCTGTGGCTCAACGGGCTAAGGCACCAGCCACGTATACCTGAGCTGGCGGGCTTGAATCCAGCCTGGGCCCGCCAAACAACAATGATGGCTGCAACCAAAAAATGGCCGGGCGTTGTGGCGGGTGCCTGTAGTCCCAGCTACTTGGGAGACAGAGGCAAGAGACTCGCTTGAGCCCCAGGAATTGGAGGTTGCTATGAGCTGTGATGCCACGGCACTCTATCCAGCGTGACAGCTTGAGGGTCTGTCTCAAAAAAAAAAAAAAAAAATCTAATGTAAGGAATTTTGGTATTGTTCCATTATACTCACAAGAATATATTTGACCTGCTTGATTATAGTTTTTGAATCTAATTAATAAGTTCTATTGAATTACTTTTGATAATTTTCTAGAGCAGAGGCTCTCAAATTTAAACATGTACCAGAATCACCTGGTGGGTTTGTTAAACCATAGATTGCATGGATCTGCCTCAGAGTTCTAATTTCAATAGGTCTGGGGAGGGAAATGTGTACTACTTTTTTTTTTGTTGTTGCAGTTTTTGGCCGGGGCTGGGTTTGAGCCCACCACCTCCGGCATATGGGGCTGGCGCCTTACTCCTTTGAGCCACAGGTGCCGCCCTGAAATGTGTACTTCTAACAGGTTTCCCAGGTAGTCCTGATGTTGCTGGCTCAAAGAACCACTAACAGCATGGAATGATTATTTCCCCATTTACTCAGAAGTTTCATTTGCGGAAGGCCATGGGCAAGTGAAAATGGTTTCTACAAGGAGAAATAATTAGCCACCCCCAAAGGGATGTGGTTTATCCTATAATTGAGAGGACCAACCAAGAGTTGGCAGCATCTTGTAGGCACGACTCAAGGTCTTACTTGTTTGTGGTTTCTGTTCTCAATGGCCACAGGTGGGAAAAGGGCTATTAAGTAAAAGGTAGGTGATTCATGCCTGTTAATCCTGGCACTCTGGGAAGCCAAGGTGAGTGGATTGCTGGAGCTCAGGAGTTTGAGACTAGGGTGAGCAAAAGCGACACCCCATATTAATCGGACACTGTGGTAGGCACCCGCAGTCCCAGCAACTTCAGAGGCTGAGGCAAGAGGATCTCTCAAACCCAGAAGTTTGAGGTTCCTGCGAGCTATTATAACACCATGGCACTCTACCCATGGCTACTTACTGAGACTGTGTCTCAAAAAAAAAAAAAGAAGTAAAAGGTGGATTGGGGGAAGACAGCAAGCTACTGTAGCTGGGTTATCAAATGGAATGGGGACAAACGTGTAGAACTTGTAGGTTTACATGCCACTATATAGGTAATAATTTTCTGCACAAGTAAGGAAACTGGCTTAAAAAGAGGGTCCTAATGGTACAAGAGTCATCCAAGATAGGTCAGAATATACTGCAGACACTGCTTGATGACACAGGTAAAAGCAGTGTAGTTTAGGGATTTCCAACCAAAGCACTGAAGAAAGTTCTGGCTTCTAAAAGAAAACCTCACTTCTTAATAATAACGAATGTCTTATTCTAATCTACCGTCCTACTTACCTTTAAATATACTTGAACTGTGAAGAAGAGGCAAATTATACTTTTCAAACTATTTGAAACTTGATTTTGAAAGGTTTTCTGGTTAGAAATAAAGCAGCACATTATGTTTCATAGGCTTGAGAAGGCAGCTGATTTTGGTACCTGTAATTATGTTAGACAATTTATAAAATTCTACTTTTGTAAAAAGAGAAATAGTTCTTTACAGAAGTCAGCAAGAAAGCAGAGTTGATAATGGCTGAGAAGGAGAGTAAACTACAGAAAGCCCTGATTTTAAATCTCTCTTCTCTAAATACCTGGATAAACTTCACATCTTGCCGGTATCTTGGAGGCAGTCCAAAATGTAAAATCCAATTTAGTCTGGCACCAAATAACACAATTACATCAGCAAACTGCAAAGCCCTATTTAAAAAAAAATCTGATATAACACAAAAAGGATAACTATATTTCTTAAGTATATTATTCTAAAATGAAATTCTAAAATATGTTTAGAAGTCTAAATAATTTGGAGCTTACATGAGACTTTAGAATCAGCTTCTAGGGTAAACTTGAGCTTTCAAAGTAAAATCACTTAGGAAACCATTCTACTTAAGTAATAATCTAAAAGGTGAATTAATTAGAAAAAGAATTACCATAAGCTGTCTCTAATCCCTTTTATTATTTTATCATTATAAAAATTAATACATGTGGACAATCCAGAAAAGCCAGAAAAAGTATTAATAAAAAAGCAGTAAAGAACATAAAATAGTATTATCTCCCCATAATACTATCAATTACAGACCATTATTAACATACTGGCATATTTTCATCTATTCTTTTCTTCTATCCAAGTGTATTTTTACATAGTTGAGCTTATATACTATAATACTCTCTCATGCACTTTTGCTCATTATAAACATTTTTCTTTGTCATTAAGTTCTTTTTCTTTTTTGAGACAGAGTCTTATTTTGTCACCCTGGGGTAGAGTACCATGGCCTCACAGCTTACAGCAACCTCAAACTCTTGGGCTCAAGCTACCCTCTTGCCTCAGCCTCCCTAGTAGCTAGGACTACAGGTGCCCATCACAGTGCCTGGCTATTTTCAGAGACAGGGTCTCGCTCTTGCTCAGATTGGTCTCCTACTCCTGAACTCAAGCAATCCACCCACCTCCCAGAGTGCTGGGATTACAGGCATGAGCCACTACACCTGGCCTTGTCATTAGGTTCTTAAACAGAATTTTTAAAGGCTATATATTTTGCTGAACACTTATGTTTCAGTTTATTTAATGTTTTCTCCATTGCTGTATAGTTTCTTTGTTATTAATAGTACTGAGTGGAACATCTTTATACTTAAGTCTCAATGCACTCTTCACATTGATTTCTAGAAACAGATATTTTTAAGACTATTGATTTGTATTCCTGAATTGCTTTCCAAACTATTATACCATATATATATAACACACACACACACATACATATATACATATATATATATATATTTTTTTTTTTTTTTAATGTAGAGACAGAATCTCACTTTGTTGCCCTTGGTAGAGTGCCATGGCGTCACACTGCTCACAGTAACTTCTAACTCCTGGGCTTAGGCGATTCTCTTGCCTCAGCCTCCGAGTAACTGGGACTACAGGTGCCCACCACAACACCTGGCTATTTTTTTGTTGCAGTTCAGCCGGGGCCGGGTTTGAACCCGCCACCCTCAGTATAGGGGGCCGGCACCCTGCCCACTGAGGCACAGGCACTGCTCTCTTCTTTTTTTTTTTGAGACACCGTCTCGCAATGTCATCCTCAGTAGAGTGTCCTGGCATCACAGCTCACAACCTCAAACTCTTGGGCTTAAGCGATTCTCTTGCCTCAGCCTTCCAAGTAGCTGGGACCATAGGCGCCCGCCACAACGCCAGGCTATCTTTTTGTTGCAATTGTCATTGTTATTTAGCTAGTCCTGGCTGGGTTTGAACCCGCCACCCTCAGTGTATGTGGCTGGTGCCGTAACCACTGTGCTATGGGCGCCAAGCCACCCACATATATTTCTAATAATTTTATTTTATATAATGCTTCTGTCAGTATAACTTCTGATCTTTTAATGATTTTTATTTGATACCACAGCTACACTTGCTTTCCTTTGTTTACTTCGTCTATCTTTGCCCAGTCTTGGTTTTAACCTGTATTGTTATGTTTCAGATGTAGCTCTTATAACACATTTAATTGCTATTATAATTAATTCAATCTGAATGTGTCCTCCTTTGTCCAGGATAGATTATTATCATAACTTCTGTGAGTTTTATTTTTTATTTCTCCTTTTTCTGCTTCTTATATCTTATCTGTTTCCCATTTTTTCAATCTTTTGTCCTATAGAATCTATATTTACTGCTTTTGTCTTCTTCAGTGATGAACACAATTTTCACAGAAATTATAAATTCAAAAAGGAAGAATACACTCAAAAAAGCATCTCCATAGGGCGGCGTCTGTGGCTCATTGAGAGGGGCGCCGGCCCCATATACCGAAGGTGGCGGGTTCAAACCTGGCCTCGGCCGAACTGCAAAACAGAAAAATAGCCGGGCGTTGTGGGGGGCGCCTGTAGTCCCAGCTAATCGGGAGGCTGAGGCAAGAGAATCACCTAAGCCCAGGAGCTGGCGTCACAGCTCACAGTAACCTCCAACTCTTGGGCTTAAATGATTCTCTTGCCCCAGCCTCCCAAGTAGCTTAAGTCCAGGAATTGGAGGTTGCTGTGAGCTGTGTGATGCCATGGCACTGTACTGAGGGTGATAAGGTGAGACTCTGTCTCTACAAAAAAAAAAAGCATCTCCATATATTGTAGTAGTTCTATGGAACCCAATTTAACAAAAAATAAAAACTACAATTGGAAGGATGGGTTTGCTTACTAATACTCTAAAATCACTGAAATGGTTAATACAATTATTTATAGTACCTTGCAATTGTTTTTACAATATTAATGTCATTATCTTTTTAAATTTGGCTAGAATGAAGATAAACTTCAGTTCAACCTAAGTATTTTTTTTTTCTTTAGAGACAGAGTCTCACTATATCACCCTCAGTACAATGCCATGGCATCACAGCTCACAGCAACCTCCAATTCCTGGACTTAAGCTACTTGGGAGGCTGGGGCAAGAGAATCATTTAAGCCCAAGAGTTGGAGGTTACTGTGAGCTGTGACACCATCGCACTCTACTGAAGGTGACATAGTGAGACTCTGTCTCAAAAACAAAAAAACTAAAGAAATAATGATGAAAATTTTCAAATTTGCTGAAAGGAAGAAATTTCATATTCAAAAAGATTTGAGAACTCCAAACAAGCTAAACTAAAAGAAAATCATGTCCAGATACAGAATTAAACTGCTGAAAACCAAAGATAAAGGAAAACCTTGGGAGCAGTCAGAAAAACAATGCATTACAAATTAGGTAACGATGATATGAACGACTGCAGATTTCTCATGTGAAACCATGAAGGCCAGAAGACAGTCAATAGCATCTTTACAGTGCTGAAAGTCCAAAAACCAGTGTGCTTAAAATAACATGATTCTTTTAGAACTTCTCCCTAGATTCATTAATATCACAAAATAATTTAAATTAGGCTAAAATCTGCCAAGACACTGTATTTAAAATCTAAAATGCCACACACCTGGATCTGGCTGCACCTACACAGTTTGGATGGTTGTCAGGAACCACACCCTTCCCCATAGGAGTGGGCAAAAACGGCAATTTACACTGATCCACCAATTTCCTCATATTTTCTTCTGCATGAGCATATGCAGCACCTGCAATAAACACAATGTACTGGATGACTCAGTTAAGCTCTAGGGACTGTGACCTTTAAAACAGTACATGAGGTTGCTTTTAGATCTTCTCAAATATTCTCCTTTTGTTTATACATGGGCTTAACCTCAAAACAAATTGTGAATACAGTTTTTATGCTTGGTATTTTTTTTTTTTTTTTTTGAGACAGAGCCTCAAGCTGTCACCCTGGATAGAGTGCAGTGGCATCACAGCTCACAGCAACCTCCAACTCCTGGGCTCAAGCGAGTCTCTTGCCTCCACCTCCCAAGTAGCTGGGACTACAGGC
>CAUYRH010183536.1:0-11644 GCA_963574655.1 Perodicticus potto
GCTCACAACTCTAATTTCAACCATAACAGGCCCACTTATAATCCTGGTACTGCTGTTAACTTTTGGCCCCTGCATAATTAATAAGTTACTGGCTTTCATCCAAGCTAGAATAAATACTGTTCAATTAATGGTTTTACAGGCACAGTATACCCCCCTCAGCACTGAAATCATTAGCAATGACATAGAGCTAGAAGACCCATGATTGGATCTTCTATGCACCAGAGAAAGGTGGGAATGTAAAGACCAAGTTGACTCCATTTTATTAAAACTAACTCCATCTTGTTCCTCAGCCTTCATTTTGTAGCAGCATGCATACCAAAAGTGTTAAGTAACTCACTCCCTCCCCCACCCCTCGTCCTTATGTCTGCCCCAAGTGATCGCAGCTCCTTCCCAGACTAGCCAAGGACAAGTATTACTCAGTCCCCTAGACCTCTATCAGCTCGCTCCACACCCCCTCCCTTTTTCCTTTCTGTACCCTTAAAAACCCCCTCCTTTTCCAGGCCATGGGCTTCTCCATTTTCCTCCTGCACCAAGCGTGAGAGGCCCCCAGCCCGGGCTTGTAAATAAACCTTTTGCTTTTGCATCAGATTTAGTCTCTCGGTAATTTATGTGGGGGATCCCTTGAGCTGGGCACAACAGTGGCTCACGCCTATAATCCTAACACTTCAGGAAATGAGGCAGGAGAATCACTTGAGCCTGAGTTTGAGGCTGCAGTAGCTAAGTTTTGTGTCCCTGCCCTCCAGTCTGGGTGACAAGGTGAGATGTTGTCTCAAAATGAATGAATGAATAAATGAGTGTGTGCACGCAAGGAGATGATGAGCGCCATGGAAGAAGAAAAAACAGAATAGAGAAAGAGCATTTAGAGTAGCGGAAGTTAAACAGGGTGGTCATGGAGGCTGTGACTTTGGGTCAAAGACCTGAGGAGTTTTGTGAGCCATATGGAGCTGGAGGTGAAGGCACAGTTGGCACAAAGGCCTGAGGTGGGAGGTGCCCTGTCCTTGGAGAAACAACAAGGGGGGGGGCATTGTGGAGTGAACTGAGGGAGTGAGTGGAGTAGGGGATGAGGTCAGAGAGGTAATGGAGGGGGCAGGTGGAGCGGGAACGTAATGAGGAGCCATTGGAGCATTTTGAGCAAAGGAATGAGAGGACCTGGCCGATTCTGGTGCCGTGGTAGAGTAGTGGTTTATTATTCGTACTTTACAGCTGAGGAAACTGGATTTAGATGGGTTAGGTAACCTGCCCAAGGTGACAGAGCTAGTGAGTGGCAGAGAGCACCAGTCTTCCAGGTCTAGCTCATTTCAAATCCCACTCCCTTAACAGCTACACTGGATAATTGCATTACTCACGTAATATGCTCAAAACTACCCTTTCCTGCAAACAGACGATTGTTATCTGTTCCTCCTGTATCTTCCCTGGTACACCTGCCCCTCTTGTCCCTGCCCAGCCTGGCAGGGATGTGGTAATTTTTGTTCAACCTTATACAAAGCTTTAATCACTCGTAGCAGTGTATCTGCATGCCTGGTTGTTTACTTGCAGATTCATGTCGTAATAAGAGGGAATTCGGAGACTCTGCCTCTGGCTTTTGTTACCCCTGTGGGACTGGTGCGTGTGCTTCAGTTTTGTACCCACTTTAGAACTAGAAGAATGATTTCAGGTATTGAACACCTTAACATCCTCTTCAGCGGCCTGGGGAGCTGATGGCCAAGGGATCATAGCCACTCAGTGGGAATCGGGGCTCTATTTCATTCCTTTTCCTGGAACTAGCACTTCTGTCTCAGTGGGGGCCCTGTTAATGAATCAATTAAGGAGGGTATTATTATTGGAAGCTGTTTTCAGCCCAATTAAGACCTCTCGACATGTCAGTTTGTGATAATAAAAGTGAGTTAAGTTTCCATTTTTCTTTATTAGGGTGTTTATTAGGAGATTGAAATGTTCATTAGGTGGAGGAAAGTGATACATTCATCTTCTGCTCATCAGAAGTACAAGGGGACCTCTACTCTACTCAGGGTTAATATGGTGGCCTTTATTTCATATACAGAGCTGAGTTCTAACTCTGCTTTGGCTGCAGGTACAAATAAATCTGTGAGGGTCACAACTCCAGTTAGGGAATGTTATTTTGCCTGACGTGAACCTGAAAATGTCTGCTGGCTTAGGAGTAAGATAGTGAGTGGGTCAAAGTTTGAAATATTGGTAAGCCAAATGTGAAGGTTGTGGGGTGGGGGCTGGTGCCAGACCCTGTGATTAGCCTAGGGACTAAAGTCACAGATTTTGAAGTGTTTATAATTTTTGGCTATGAACAATTTCAGATATACAGCAAAGTATAAGGAGTAATTGTTGATATCTATAAAGCCTCCTCCAAGCCTTATCAAATCTTAACATTTTCTCCAAATGTACTTCCTTTTTTTGGTTAATAAAACATTATGGATTTAGTTGAAACCTCTTATCTAGCTTTTCCTCCTAACCTTATTTAACCACTTCCAACCCCCTACTCCTGAATTTTCTGCACATATTTATCATCCCCTACAGGTTTGTATACCATTACTTCATGTATTATGCGTGTGTATTCATAATGATGTAAAGTATTGTTTTGCTTGCTTTCAAACTTTGTATAAATTTTAGCATTTTCTACATATCTTTCTGTATCTTGTTTTTATTCACCTAGTGTTTTGTTCCGGAGATTTATTCATGTTAACATATATATTCTCCATTTATGAAGTATTTCATTGTGTTCATATTTACCCCAATTTATCCATTCTCCTATTGATGAACATGCTAACAATTTTTCCTAATTAGAAATAATACTGTAGTCAACATCCCTGTACATGGGGCCTTATCTGTGCTTGCAAGAGTTTCTCTAGACTGGGCTTCTTCACACATATGCAAGGGTAGAAATGTATTTTACATTGCAGTTTTTACAGCCACACATATGCCCACATGCCCCTGACAAATAGAAGTTTCTTGAAACAATACTCCTGTATCCATGAAGCACTCTGATATATACTCTGATATCTATTCTATTCCATTCTATTCTTACCTATCCTATCCTATTTGTTTCTTTTCATATTCCATTTCTTTTAAATTTAAAAAATGGTGGTTATGACTTAGGGAATTGATTCTGTAGCTCAGGAAGGGGTCACAGCCAGCAGTTTGAAAAATACTACAAAGAAATGAGAATTTTTGTCATCTTGGATTTTATTAAACATTATAAAGTAGTTTTCCTAAGTAGTCTACCCTTTGTTTTTTAATTTTTGGGGTATTTTGCTTTTAGAATGTTTGTCTTAAGTGGTAATAATTGTATTTAAAATAAATTCCAATGATATTCATTATCAATGATGTTTTATAGAAAATTTAATCTATGTACATACAGTGATATATTTGGACTTATTTGACATTTTTATTTTGCAAGTTTTAATCATCCTTTTATATTGCTTCTTCTTCTTTTTTCTTTTTTTTGAGACAGAGTCTCAAGCTGTGGACCTGGGTAGAGTGCTATGGCATCACAGCTCACAGCAACCTCCAACTCCGGGGCTCAAGCGATTCTCTTGCCTCAGCCTCCCAAGTAGCTGGGACTACAGGCGCCTGCCACAACGCTTGGCTATTTTTTTTGGTTGAGCCATCATTGTTGTTTTGGTGGGCCTGGGATGGATTGGAACCCGCCAGCTCAGGTGTATGTGGCTTGTGCCTTAGCCACTTGAACCACAGGTGCTGAGCCTCCATTGCTTCTTTTATCTTTTTTCCTTTTTTCTTTTGTGGATTGATAAGCTTTTTATATTTTTACCATATAATATATATAAGAATATGTAAATATATAAAAAAATATATATTTCTTATATTTTCTCTTCTGGTTTGGAAGACAAAGACTGTGGTACCATTATTTTATTGATCACTTCTCCTTCCCTTTAAGATATTCAAAGTTTACTATGTATATTTATAATCTCACTTTGTTGTTGTTAAGTAGTGTTTTATTCTTTTCCTGAATATAATACATGTGTAGTACTCTTACATTATCCATTTAATATAACCCTTATACCCAATCTTATTATTGTTGTCTATGGTTTAGCATTATCCTTTTGTAAAAACATATACAAATATCATACATTTTTATGGTCAACAGTTCATTAAATTTATTCACTTTGATAATTTTCTGTTTTCATTTTTATTCCTTGCATGTTTACTCTCTGTTGAGCCACAGGTGCCGTCCAGCATGTTTACTTTCTGGATTCACTTTTTTGTCTAAGTACATCCTTTAGCATATCTTTTGATAAGGAAACATAGGCAATATATTCTTTGTCTTTTTGTAATGGAAAATTACCTTTGTTTTTGTTTCTATTCTTGAATGATATTTTAACTGGGTCTGAATTCTAGGTTAACGTTTATATACTCAGCATTTCAAAGATATAACTCCATTGCTATCTATCTTCTATGTTGCTGATGAGAAGTCTGCAGTCATTCTAAATGTCATTCCTTTATAGATAATCTTTGATTGATTTATTTTTTTTTGATATTTCTTAAACTTTTGTCTCTCTTTTCTTCCCAATGTTCTTCAGGTTGACTCGAAGTCTCAGGTGTGGATTTGCATTCTTTGTCCTGCTCAGTAGTCAGAGAACAGTCTTCATTTGATGACTTATGTTATTTAATTTTGGCAAGTTCTTCTTTCTTATCTCTTGTAGTCTATTCTGGAACATCTCTTTTTCTATTAGAAATCTCACTTGGAAAGGGGATAAAGCAAAATAGCCAAAAAGAAACCTCCAGTGATTGTCCCTCCATGTGAACACCAAATTCAAAAAACTATCCACCTAAGCAAGAACCTTCAGAAGAACCAAAAATCTGATGAGCGATCATGGTACCTGGTTTTAACATTATTCAAGAAAAGAGGCAATAAAGAGGGCATAAAATACAAGCTTACATTTCCTATACCACCCCATTCCCATCTGATTGCAGTGCCCACTGAGTGAAGAGAAAATCTGTGTGCCTAGCAGAGGGAGAGTAAAGTGATAGCGGGACTTTGCATTGAAACTAAGGGATGGACTGGCATGGGGGCATCACGACACAGGGAAGAATTCTGCTAGTTCCCACAGGAGAAGCATTTACACTAGCCTGTACAGAGGAAAATCTTGACCCTGAAACTCAAGTTCCCACTAACCCATCACTGGATGGCATAAAGCAGCCTGGGGCCTGAACAAAATTCATCAAGGCAATTAGATCATAAAGGTTCAATTCTTGGGCATTTCTGGTGGTTGTGCTGGCTTGGCATCCGTGGAATTGGAGTACACATAATCCAGTGAGACACCAGTGATAGTAGCCAAACCAGTGCCTCTGACATCCCTCTCCTCAACTACAGCAATACAGGGAGTCTTCTTCCACTATGGAGAAGGAAAGGGAAAAGTTCAGAGGATATTGTTTTGCAACTTGGGTGCCAGCTCAGCTACAGTAAAATAAATTACTAAGCAGATTTCTGAAGCTCCTAAGTCCAGGCCTTAGTTCCTAGAAATCATTTCTAGATCTACACTGAGACAGAAGGAAGCATGCTACCCTGAATAGAAGAATACATTCCTGGTGAGACTCACCACATGCTAATTAAAAAACACTTGGGCTTTGACTAAACAGTAGAGGTAGCCAGGCAATAGTCATCATGGGCTTTGGGTGAGACTGGGCTTGTGTGATCTGGTGGTAGAGGCCACAAGGGAGTGACCATGTCCTATGATCTGGCAGAGAGTGAAGGAAGAGAGTGAGAGACTTTGCCTGATAATCCAAGGAATTCTCACATTTCTTACCCAAGTCTACCAAGATGGTACTACAGGGAGTCTATGAGAATCAGCATTACTGGGTTTGGGGTACCCCCAGTGATGATATGGCTGCAGTAATCACAAGACTTGATTCCCTTTGAATATTGGGAAAGCCTTCTCGAGAAAGATAGGTTCAAAAAAGCACTGATTGTGAAGATAAAAATAATGTCCAGACATTGACAAACATACACAACCATCACGAACACATAGGAACCTATGACCTCATGTAATGAGGTCAAATGGTACCAGTGACCAATCCTGGAGTAGTGTAGATATGTGACCTTTGAGACAAAGAATTCAAAATAGTTGTCTTGAAGAAGTTCAGTGAACTTCAAGACAACACAGAGAAGGAAGTCAAAGCCCTATCAGAGAAATTTAATGAAGATATTGAAATAAATAAAAAAATCAAGCAGAAATTCTGGAGCCTAAGAATTCAATGGACAAATTGAGAAAAGCATCAGAGTCTTTCAACAACAAAACTGACCATGCAGAAGAAAGAAGTAGTGAGTTTGAAGACGGGCTGTTTGATAACACACAGTCAGAAAAGAAAAAAAGAATAAAAAAGAATGAAGCATGCCTACAAGATCTAGAAAATACCCCCAGAGGGGTAAACTTAAGAGTTATTGACCTTAAAGAGGAGATAGAGAAAAAGATTACAGTCAAAAGCTGATTTAAAGGAATAATAACAGAGAACTTTCCAAGCTTAAAGTATTGATATTTAGGTACAAGAAGGTCACAGAACACCAAGCAGATTTAACTGAAATAAAACTACCTTGAGGCATTTAACAATCAAGCTCCCAAAGGTCACAGATAATTAATGAGTCCTAAGGGAAGCAAGAAAAAAAGAAAAAAAAAAAAACATGTAAGGAGCTCTCTAATATGTCTGGCAGCAAACTGTTCACTGGAAACCTTAAAGGCCAGGAAAGAGTGGCATGATATATTCAAAGTGCTGAAGGAAAAAGAAAAAAAAAACCCTTAACGTTAGAATATTGTATCCTCAAAAATATCTTCCAAACATGAAGAAGAAATAAAGACTATTTTGTTTTATCATTGAATTTTGAAAGCATATGAGATAAGCACAACAGGGCTAAAATATCTTTTGTTTTTTTCTAATATCATACAGGCCTGTGTGTCTAAGCAATATCGACACATAATTGGTCAACATGTCTAAAAAGGATCCTGAAACCTGTGAAATGCTGATGGAGTTTTACGGCTACATAGGAAGATAGCAAATTTAGGAACTAATAGAAAATGTTCTGAGATAACATTTGCATTGTCAAAGTCCCTATCAACCTGTATTGGCTGTTTTTACAGTATAAAGTATTTTACAACTTAAAAAAAGAAAATTTTCCTAGGCAAAGAAAAGCTGAGGGATTGCATCAACACCAGACCTGTCCTACGAGAAATGTTAAAAGGAGTTCTTCAATCTCAAAGAAGAGAATGTTAATGAATGGTAGGAAATCATCTGAAGGTATACAACTGAAGGGTAACAGTAAGTACACAAACACAAAACACTTTATTGCTATAATTGTGGTGCATAAACCACTTATAGCTTGCATGGGAAGCCTAAAAGACAAACATATCAAAAATAGCAACAACAACTTTTAGAAAGATATGGATGGAAACTCAAAAAGCTAAAAAGTGGGTGGGGAGATGGAGTTACAGGGTAGAATTTCTGTTATATTTTCTTCTTTTCATCTTTGTTTATTTGTAGCAGAGCTTTCATATGTTTAAAATAATTGGTTATAAAATGTTTCTTTGCAAGTCTTCTGTTAACCTTAAATCAAAAAACTTACAACAGATACAAAAAATTAAGACCAAGAAATTAAAACACAATTACTAGGGAAAATGACTTTCAACAAAGGAAGATAGAAAGGAAGGAAGAAAGAGGACCCCAAAACAATTCAGAAATCAAATAATGAGTAAGTAAGTACTTACAGGCAGTAGTAAGATCTTACCTATCAATAGTAACATTGAATGTGAATGGAGTAAACTCTCCAGCCAAATGACAAAGAGTGGTTGAATGGAGTAAAAAAAGAGTCAACCACATGTTGTCTGCAAGAAACACACTTCACCTATAAAGACATACATACACTGAAAATAAAGGATTAGAAAAAGATAATCCATGCAAGCTGTCCTGAAAATAAAGGATTAGAAAAGGATAATCCATGCAAATGGAAACTGGAAAAGAGCAGGGGTAGCTATACTTCTATCAGATGAAATAGATTTAAGAGAACTCTCTCATTCTACTCTCTTGTTTCTTAACTGATTTTTAATTGATGTTTTCTCTGTGATATATTTTGAGTGAATTTCTTAGCATAATTTTTCAATACATGAATTGTCCTTTGAATGTCCCTTCTAGAGTTTATTCCATTATTTGATATTTAAAGTTAATGATATCTCTCATTTGTAAGGTTTTAACTGGGACTTTTTCATTTCCTTCCAGTTTCTGTAGCCCCATAATTTCTTATTCTTTTAAAGTAGAAGCTGTGAATTTATTAGTCTCTTTGTGTTTTCTAAACATTGCTTTTTGAAGTCTTTGTTTTACAAAATTAATTTAATCTGGGATGGATTTATGTTCCCATGGGTAATTCTGTTGATTATTTTTCTTAGCATTAGATTTCTTTATATGTTTTGAAACTTTAGCATACTGGCTAATATTGACAATTTCACTCCCTCCCCCCAAACATACTTTACACATCTTCACGATCTGATGTTTTTTTCATTTACTCCACCTTGCCTTTGGTACCCTAGGTCGAAATTATTTGTGACTCATATTCTGAAGGAACATTGCTGATAGCACAGATCCAGTCACTAAGGTATGAGCTGCTAAATGCAATTTCTGCCATCCTTGGCCTAAGCTCATTAATTTCTCTGACCACGGGGATATTGGGAGGCAGGGAAATTTTCCTGCCAGCCTCCTGGCTTAAAGCAATAAGCACTCATTTGTTCCTCTGTTTAGATGGCCAAATTCCTGGCCACAATTCTTTGTATACAGACACAGAATTCAGCAGGCTGTGGATTTATTCTTGTTCGCCATTTCATATTTCTATTGTATTCTGGTCCAAAGAGACTTTTATCTTGTTATTAAACTTACTCCTTTTTTTAAACTTCTATTTTTGTATTTCATCTCTCATTTTAATTTGTTTGGAGGAAAGACTTCAATGCTCTTGCCCGTGAATGACTGGTTTTCCTTCAATGGTCTCTTCTTCCAAGTCAGTTTTTCAGAAGAACTTCCAGTATCTTCTATCAAGCATAAGAACCAGATCTGTTTTTAGATTAGTTCTTCACACTTTAATCTCATGTCCATTCCTTTATGTGGAACTCTGGGGTAGGCTATACATTACTTCTGAATGGTCTAGCCTGAGAATTTCAGACTTTTACTGATGTGTCAAAGTTGGTGTAGGCATGTGAGCTCTGGAGTTTGACCTAGGTATGAATCCCCAGCATAACCATTAACTGGCTGTGAGATCATGGGTAAGTTACATGATTACTATGCCAACTTTCCTCATGTGTAAAATAGAGGTACTAATTAAACTGATCTCTAGAGTTTACTGTGAGGATTAAGTAAGATAATTCCTGTGAAGTGTTTAATTGTTTCTTGACATGATAAGTACTCAATAAATGATGAATGTAATAATTATTTTTACATTTACAGATAACCCCTGGACATAATTTATCGGATGGGAAGACTGCTGGAGAGCTATTCTGAATAAAAGACAGAGGATAGTAATGGGCTATTGTGAGGGCACCAGCAGAGGAAAATTTAGGAAAGAGACTAGAAAATAAAGAAAAAATGTTCTCTGATACCTTTGTCTCCTGAATCTATTATGGCTGTTAATAACTTCCCTAAAGTGAATAGTTCTTTCTTATTCCAAATACAGCAGTTAATAGGAAAAAGATGACACTCTACTTCATTGGACTAAAACCTGAAGCTTAAATTCAAAGGGGAGTACAGTGTGGGACAGTGAAAAGAGCACTGTTCTTGGTCAAGGAACTGGGTTTGGTCTTGGATCGACTTCCTTGGATTAGTTATGCCACTTCTTTAAGCGATGGTTTCCTTGTCTGTAAAATGTGAATGGCAATCCTGTTTCTTAGGGGTGTAGTGAGGGTAAAGTGAGCTAATGTATGTGTAAATGCCAGATACATAACAGATTCGTAGTGATTTGATGACAAATGTCAAAAGCACTGTCTTTCTACTTTCAAGATTTCTGCATGTAGGATGCAGCAGTGGGACAAATTTTGCGAAGGGGTACTGAAGTCCTGTGGTAAAGGAAGGAGAACCTCATTTCTTTCTTTTTCTTTTTCCTTTAATTTTTTTTTTTTTGGTTGGGATTCATTGAGGGTACAAGAAACCAGGTTACGCTGATTGCATTTTGTTAGGTAAAGTCCCTCTTATTATTGTGTCTTGCCCCCAAAAGGTGTGTCACACACTGAGACCCCACCCCCTCCCTCCTTCCCTCTCTGTGCTCTTCCCTTCTCCCATCCACCTCCCTCCTTCCCTCTCTCTGCTCTTCTCTTTTCCCACCCCTTCCTTCTTCCATCTCTCTGTTCTTCCTTTCCTCCATCCCCCTCCCTTCTTCTTCTTCTCTCTGTCTCTGCTCTCCCCTTCCCCCACCCCACACTGTGTATTAGGTCATTAATTGTTCTCATCTAAATTGAGTACATAGGATTCATGTTTCTCCATTCTTGTGATGCTTTACTAAGAATAATGTGTTCCACTTCCATCTAGGTTAATACAAAGGATGTAAAGTCTCCATCTTTTTAATGGCTGAATAGTATTCCATGGTATACATATACCACAACTTGTTAATCTGTTCTGGGTTGGTGGACATTTAGGATATTTCCACATTTTTGCAATTGTAAATTGAGGTGCAATAAACAGTCTAGTGCAAGTGTCCTTATAGTAAAAGGATTTTTTTCCTTCTGGGTAGATGCCCAGTAATGGGATTGCAGGATCAAATGGGAGGTCTAGTGTGAGTTTTTGTGGGTTTTCCATACTCCTTTCCAAAAAGGTTGTATTAGTTTGCACTCTCACCAGCAATGTAAAAGTGTTCCTTTCTCTCCACATCCATGCCAGCATCTGCAGTTTTGAGGTTTTGGGTTGTGGGCCATTCTTGCAGGGGTTAGATGATATTGCAGGGCATTTTGATTTGCATTTCTCTAATAATTAGGGATGATGAGAATTTTTTGTATGTTTTCTAGCCATTCATATGTCTTTAGAAAAGGTTCTGTTCATCTTTCTTGCCCATTGATATATGGGATTGTTGGCTTTTTTCATATGGATTGATTTGAGGTGTCTATAGATCTTAGTTATTGAGAACCTCATTTCTTTCTTTTTTTTAAATCATAGCTGTGTACATTAATGCAATCATGGGGTACAATGTGCTGGTTTTATATACAATCTGAAATATTTGCATCAAACTGGTTAACATAGCTTTCATGATATTTTCTTAGTTATTGTGTTAAGACCTTTATATTCTGCATTTAGTAAGTTTCACCTGTATTCTTCTAAGATGCACCATAGGTGTGGTCCCACAAATTTCCCTCCCTCCACCCATTATCCTCCCTCTCCTCCCCTCCCTTGCTCTTTCCCCCATATTCTTGTGCTATAATTTGGTTATAAGCTTCATATGAAAGCTATAAATTAATTTCATAATAAGGCTGAGTACATTGGATACTTTTTCTTCCATTCTCAAGATAATTTGCTAAGAAGAATATGTTCCAGCTCCATCCATGTAAACATGACAGAGATAGTCTCCATGTTTCTTTAAGGCTGCATAATATTCCATGGTGTACATATACTACAATTTATTAATCCATTTGTGGGTCGATGGGCACTTGGGCTTCTTCCATGA
>CAUYRH010183538.1:0-21403 GCA_963574655.1 Perodicticus potto
GTGGCAGGTGCCTGTAGTCCCAGCTACTTGGGAGGCAGAGGCAGGAGACTCGCTTGAGCCCAGGAATTGGAGATTGCTATGAGCTGTGATGCCACTGCACTCTATCCAGGGTGACAGCTTGAGGCTCTGTCTTAAAAAAAAGTGACCATGCATCACTAAAAAGTAAGGGCATTTTCTACCTAACTCCAATACCCATTATCACACCTATCAATAGTAATGTCTTACTCATATTTAACACTCATCTCTTTTCTTTTATTTTGTCACCCTCGGTAGAGTGCCATGGTGTCACAGCTCACAGCAACCTCCAACTCCTGGGCTTAGGCGATTCTCTTGCCTCAGTCTCCTAAGTAGCTAGGACTACAGGCACCCACCACAACGTCTGGCTATTTTTTGTTGTAGTTTGGCCAGGGTTTGAACCCACCACCCTCAGTATATGGGGCCAGCGCCCTACTCACTGAGCCACAGGCACCGCCCATCTTTTTTTTTTTTTTTCTTTTCAAATTTACCCAATTGTTCCTAAGCTTATTGAACCAGGCTTGTCCCTGGCTTATTTGAACCTTGATCAAATGTAAAGGATCAGTGTCAAGTTTACACATTACGTTTCATTTTTATGTCTCTTACCTCTGTTCTAACCTAGGTAAGCCCCTTTTCTCTTTCTACCTCCTTGACTTAATAAAGAAATCTAACCAGCTAGTCTATAACAATTAGCCTATTTTACTGACTGTTGAACAAGAAGGCAAAAACAATGGGGAAAATAGTATCTTAATAAAACCTAGTGTCTTAATCTATGATTGATAATTTTGATCTGGGGTTCACTGAAACCCACTCTCAAAGGCAAAGACAACAAAACCCAACCCTGACCTTGACTTGACTATGACAGAATCCCTGTGGTTTGGTTCCACGGATCTCGTAGTCAGAGGCTGCATTTTGCTGATCTGATGCCCACCCTGATTTCCTTCTATCTATTTTTGAGTCTCAATTCACTTTTCAGACAGCGAACACTCTTCACATGGAGACTGCCATTAGGAAGGTATCCAGTCCCCTACCAGCTCTGCAAAGTGTCTCCCTACTGAGGAGACTATTTCAAGTGAAATGATGAGTGCTGAATTTCCCTTGCAGTTGGTTCTATCTAACCTGCCTCTCAATCCTTCCCTCATATGGGAGGGAGAGCCCCCATGACAGAACAGGAATGAGGACCGGTGTTTCCTCCAGTGAACTTATATCTTACTGTGCATGTGCACTGGGGATGGGAGAAGGGGTTCTTTGTTCATAGTGGAAGGAAATTACTCCTTAAAAATATGACTCTTACATGAAATATTTAGAAAATGGTACCCACTCATTAATTATGGGATAAGTGTTGCACTTTCTTATACTTGTGGACTAAAGCTCTTCCATTAGGGCAGTGCCTGTGGCCCAGTGAGTAGGGCGCCAGTCCCATATACGGAGGGTGGCAGGTTCAAACCCAGCCCTGGCCAAACTGCAACAAACAATAGCCAGGCGTTGTGGCGGGTGCCTGTAGTCCCAGCTACTTGGGAGGCTGAGGCAAGAGAGAATCGCCTAAGCCCAGGAGCTGGAGGTTGCTGTGAGCTGTGAAGCCACAGCACTCTACCGAGGGTGACAAAGTGAAACTCTGTCTCTAAAAAATAAATAAATAAATAAAGTGCTTCTATTAGACTCATTCTAGTTCTACTTAAGCAGTGTTAAACTTGGGTGACTTGAGGCAGAAACCAACCCATCTTCTGTAGACTTATGCTCTCAATATAAAAGTTCAGGAGATTGGATTATACTTCTAAGGTCCTATCGTGCTGTTGAACTCAATGACTTCATCATATTAATAGAGATTCAAATTTTCCCATTTTGCCTCTCCCCTCCTCCTGCAAGTAACCTCTTTTGATGGGATCTCACTTTTGCGTGTGTTGGAAGCCTCTCTCATAGTTAGGGGGCCATGAGTCAAGATGTCCCTGTTCTTAATCTTCAAGCATGATTTTGGTGAAAAGGTAATTTGTTATCTAGTTCTATAGGCTTTAGGTTTCCTACATGTAGAGACTACTCAGTTTTCAGCTTCCAACCAATGAATTCAAATATATTTATGTTAAAATATGTGTCATCATAGGGTTGCTTATAACTATTAAGAATACAGACTATGATAGTACTGAATGGGTATAGCTGAAATTCAGTACATGCATTGCCTGCACTGAACAAGAGGAACGTAGTATTGGGCATGGACCTTGGGCCAAGCACACGTACGCTCATCATCTCACTGATCACCACGAGCTGGTCAACCCGTTTGGGGAATGAACAAAGCAACTTGACCTTGAACATGACATACTGAGGATTCCAACTCAGGCCTTCTTCTCACTCACACCAGTTTTCTTCCCAATGTTCCAATTCAACTTTTCAAGTTGTATATTTGAGCAATGTCATTGTTTCTGTTTAGACTGTGCGTAATTGAAGATCTGTCCCCATTTTTCTCCTGTGGTATCCTATAGAAAAGATAGCACAGACAAATTTAGAAAGCTTTTCAGAATGATTCCTATTTGGAGAAAAATTCAGCCACAAGATATTTGTGCCAGGCAGCCATAGAAACCACAGCCTCAAATTGTGTCTTATGAAAGTCCTTTTTATGAAGCTGAATAGACCAAAATTCCTGCTTTATGTTTTAAAAATGGATCAGTGGTTAAAATGTATGGTTATTTCCCTCTCCTATTTTTGCTGTCTGATTGACAGAGCCACGGCCTTTTGAAGCAGCTGGGATATAAATAGAAAGTGGGAGTTGGGGCCCTTTGGGAGTAGCTGATGGAGCATGGCGCAGCCCGGGGCTCCACGGGCTGGTGACAGACCCGCCCGGGCACGTTGGTTTCGGAGGCACTGCCTCGCTGGCTTTCTGCAGCAGGCTTTAATGATTTCAGGTTGGCTAGGAACCGGTGTTTCTTGCCACAAGACCATCTGTCTCTATTTGTAATCTACGTGGTAATTAAAGCCAGACTTTTTGGTGGAGCATCATCTTTGGCGAAATTTGAGGTGTGGTGTTTTATGTCCATTTCTAGCTCATTTTTAAAGGTGCACGTAAAATGTTTAAAAGCTGTCTATAGTTCAAAGCCAGTTGGCGTCATCCTTACCAGTATGTGGATGTGTCACTTCATCAATGTGAGGACTTACGTTGGAGAGGCACTGGTGTGCACTCCCGGGGAGCTTTCATGTGTGATGCCGTCTGCCCACCTTGGCAGGATTTTCGTTTTGCTTATTAATGAGAGTTGACTTACAACTCAGATTGTTGACAAATAGCTAACATTTTTATATCAGGGAACTAGAAGTCACGTACATGTATCAAGTAGCAAAATCTTCATATAAAGTCAGCCAACAGCTTAATGTAGCAAATGCTTGGGAAAGTCACTCGGTGCCAGGCATTGTGCCAGGGGCTGGTTGTATACACGTGATCTCAGCCCGCCAGGAGCATACAGTTATTTTCCCCAGTTCATTGACTTTCAAAGTTTTTTAAAATACAAAATATGCCTAGGTATATATTCTTTTCTCCCTATTTAATAATGAAGGGTTCTTTGGTTTTAGATATCTAGATGTCATCTTACTAAAACTTCTATGTTCTCATTTTTTCCACTCATTCTTCTGCTTTCTGTAAAATGGGCATAATGGTATTTCCTACCTCATAAGATGGTTACAAAGATTTAATTAGTTAATACATGTCAGTGTTTAAAACAGTGCCTGGCACAAAGTAAGTGTACAATAAGTATAAACAAATGTTTTTATCATCTGTCCAGTAATTGTCTGGATCTGCTGCTCCTCTGGGTTGCTAGGAGCATTCTGAATCAGAGGACATTTTTCCAGAAGCCCATCCATCAGAAACCTTCCTGCTGCACCCTACCCAAACTTGCTCTTCTTACAGAACTTCCTATCTTAGCATGTGGTCCCGCCAGTAATGTAAGCCAGTCCTTCATTCCATGATGCTCCCACTTGCCACAGGATCTTTGCACGTGCTGCTCTTTATCTTAGAATGTCTGGAAGGATGACTTTCCCCAGTTAACTCCTGCTTCTCTTCAAAGATCACAGCTCTAGCTGCTTCTGCTGAGATGGCCTGCCTGACTTCTGTGAACACACCAAAGCTTACGTGTTCTGCTTGTCCAGCATTTAGCACGAGTGCCGTTTCAGATTTGATTATGTAATTATTTGATAAATATCTGACTCCCCCACCAGAATATTAGCTCTCAGGAAAACCAGGGAAGTATTAATTGTTTTACATCATGGTATCTCCAGCATCTAGCCCAGTCCCTGAATTACACAGTAGGTGCTTAATAAACATTTGTTGAAAGAATGCATTACGAGGCTACAATTCATTTGTTATTTGAATTGATTCATGTATTATTATTTATTTATAAAACTAATACATGGTGTTTATAATAAACAATAATATATAAAAAACTTAAACTGTTCCCTGTAACCTTGTTTCCCAGAGGTATTCATGATTGATGTACTGTTAATAGAAGCTGGGCTTATGCCCTTCAAACTTTTCCCCTGTGCTTACTAATAACACACATATACACATGAGCACATACATAGTTCGTCAGTGAAAATAGAATCATATGCTACCTAAGCTTTTGTTTTATTTAACTATAGTGGAGGCATCTTTCTAGGTCTGTACATAATCGATCTCCCTCATTAAAATGATTAGGAAAGAATTCAGAGAGGTATAAAACACCACACGATGAGTGCTCATGCACTCATCACCAAGTTTAATAATGAAATATTATCAATACACTGATCACATTCCCCCCCACACCTGTACTGTCACCTTGAATTTGATGTTTTTCATTCCCATGCATTTATTTATTCTTCGTCTATCACACTTCATATCTGTAACCACTGGAGAGTCTTTGTATATTTCCAAATTTTATATAAATGGTAGAATCCTATTTTCTGCAACTTACTTTTTTCACTCAATATTATATTTGTGGGATTCATTCAAAATGAAAAGGGTATCTCAGATTCATTCATTTCCCTTAACAAAAAGGATTCTACTGTGAGAATGTGATATAATTAATTATCCGATAGAAGAAAGGATGAGATAGTCATCTCCCCCACCCCTTTTCTTGCTATTTCCATCAATACAGCTATAAGCAGTCTCAAATCTGTCTTCCCCTGTGCATATGTGAGAGAATTTCTCCACAGATTATTTTGAGGAGGGAAAGAGCTGAGGTGTAGGATATGTATATCTTCAGCCTCATTAGATATTGCCAAATCTAGTTCTGTTGGGGTTTAGAGCACAGCACTCCAAAATACAACTATAGGAGACCAGAATATGGCACCGCAAAATATACTTCTTTGGTATATTTTGAGCTAGTTATTCTGAGAAACTTCAGATACAAGAGTATCTCCTAAAAGCTGTCCTTCTGTAAAAGAATTTACATCTATAAGGCGATCTCTCTACGTTAAATTATCTCATCAGGAAGAAGGCAACTCCAAGACAACGTTTATTTACTTGAGAGAGTTTTTATTTATCTTTAAATTTATACATAATCATTGTTGATGAGGTCCATGTGCTATTTTGATAACATGCATACAATGTGTATTGATTCAATCAGTCGCCAAGACATCCATCCCTTCAAACATTTATCATTGTTCTTGTATGTTGAGAACATTTCAAAGCTTCTAGCTATTTTGGAATACACAATACATGATTGATAACTATCAGGTGTAACATGACAACCTTTATTCACTGGATGTTTCCTCCCCTCATTTTTCCGTAACTTGTGTCTACACCACCACCTCCACCAGATGCTCAGCTCAGGGTGCTAAGTAAGCTTCAGCTATCTGACTCTTCTTCAAGTCTCATATTTTGTGGGACTCCTGTGTGTGTGTATATAATTAAATATGGTTTTTCTCTTGTTAATCTGTCTTACGTCAATTTACTAGTAATTTGTAGCCCAGCCACGGAAACTTTAAGATTAGGCAAGAAAAGGCAAGTCATTTTTCAGTCCCCTACAACTCCAAAGTTCTTTCATTTTTTACAGTTGCATAGAATTCCATCAAACCAATGTCCACTACTTATCCATTCCCCATTGCTCTCATTGGAACAACATAAGATCTAAATCTTTCATGTTGAGATTGCTGCCTTGGTAGAGTGCCTGAGCACTTGGACGGCCCTCTGGGTATTTAGCTCATTTGATCCTCTCTGTTGAGAAAGTCAGTTTCATTATTCCTATTGCTACCGTTTGTTTTCAGTGGGCGAGGAAAGCAGACCTGAAGGATTAGGGATGTCAGGTCCTCGCTGGGTGAGCAGCAGAGCCAGGGGGAAGGACCTGGAGTCCGGCTCACAGCTCGTTCCACTTGACCCCTCTGCCTTAGCTGAAAACTGTCACTGGTCAGAGCAGGGGAATGAAGTCACAGCAGAAGACGGAAACACAGAGCCAGGAGGAAACACGCCTTCTCTTGTGTGCACCTGTGAACACGCAGGGGATTAGCTCACGGCTGCCACTGGGCTGCACTGTCCTGGAAGAGGGGGAAACAGATGGCAGTGCAATAGCAACCTGATAGAATTGTTTGGGGCTTGGCAGGAGATGTCCTCTGGGGAACGAGGAGAGAAGCTCTCAGAACCACAACAGCTTACAGAAGGCCCTACGGTGGCTACTTCCTCCCTCCCCACCGCTGCCCTGGGAGGATCCACGAGGGCAACAGCTTAGAGAAGGCCCTTACCATGGCTACTTCCTCCCTCCCCACCGCTGCCCTGGCAGGATCCACGAGGGATGACCGCACCCAGGAGCCATTGCAGCCTGCTGCTCTCCTGCCAAAACTTCCCTCAGAAGCTAGGAGTGTGACTCCAGAGCTGTGCACACTGGCTCAAGAACCCTCAGATAGGGAAGCAGAGGCCCCAGGAATAACCCCCACCTCTTGGGTCTTTCCTTTTCCTTTTTATTTTTTATTTTATTTATTCATTTATTTATTTACAGTTTTTGGCTGGGGCTGGGTTTGAACTCACCACCTCCGATATATGGGGCCGGCACCCTACTCACTGAGCCACAGGTGCTGCCCTCCTTTTCCTTTTTAAGTTTCTGGAGCTTACACGTCTCTGACCTGATTGCTACAGCCTCTGTATTGTCCCCTTAGGACTGGCAGGAAGCAGAGTCTAGAACCCAGAACCCAGGCTCTGCCAGTGAGCAGCAGGTATCGGGAAAGTTCCTTGACCTCCCTGGGATGCTTCTCCTTGAGGAGATGCCAAGACTCCTTCCTCCGTCACAGGCCCAGTTCATGCCTGCTCTGCGGGTTCAGGGTTATCATTGCTATTAGGGGTTAAACGTAGGCTTGACGTGATTCCCTCTGGGCTCCTTCCTCTGATGGGTGCCCCAAGTCCCATAGTTCCTGACCCATGGTTACCAGCTTAGTATCACACAAAAAAAAAGAGCTAAGAATGATCTGGGAACAAGGAAAATCAAGGCCCTGATGTCTGCTTGGCGACAGCTGCTTCCTTTGAGTTGGAGTGTGTCACAGATGTTACCCTGAAACACCAAATGACGTTGTCTGCCCAGCAATGCCATGTCCTGAAATCCTCGGCCCTAAGACACCAGCTGCACACAGGCTTAGGGCGGCACTCTCCACTCTCTGTGTTTGACAGGGTGGCCCCTTAAAGGCAGGTGGTTCCAGGTCCTCCCCAGGCCCTGTCCTCGTCCTTCTCCGCTCCTTATCACTTGTCCTCTCTCTGGGCTGGCACACCTAGTCTCCAGCTCTCTGAAGACCAGCTGCTTATCCTCTGGTCTGCTGCGCCCCTGGAGGCTGCAGTGAAATGGCTGCATCCACGCCAGTGTCCCCTGGGCATCTGCTCACACCTGCACACCTCGTCTGCACTCCAGCAGCCCTCTTCTCCAGGACTCCTTATCTGGTGACTTGCAGCCTCACCCAAACACCTGTCAGTGCCACCTGGGAGGCCTTCTTGGACTGGCCATAGCGGCTTTCTGCTGTCATCTGCCCACTGGGCGTGGTTTCCTCAGAGCATCGCTCCATTCACGTGCTGACTCTTCTACATGCCCTTCCCGTTAGCATGGAACCCAAACCTGCCCAGGGAGTATGCAAGGCCCTTCCTGATCCAGACCCTGGCTGTCTTCCAGCCTCCCCTTTGTCATCCCCACCCTCCAGTTATCCAGACCTGCTGTGGATGACCAGGGGGACGCAGTCTGAGGCTTTTCTCCAGGTGCAGCCTCTCCCACCAGCCTCCTCTCCCTGGAGGCCACAGCATCTTCTCACCTGCCTAAGTCATTCTTCCTCACTTTTCAGGACTTCTACTACTTTCTCTTCTTCCAGGCTTTCTGGATCCTCTCATCTAGGTCAGTGGCTCCTCCTGGGGGCCCCCATGACATCCCACAGTGCCCTCCTCGTTGAGGGGGTGACATGTTGACTATTCATCCTGTGTCCCAGCCCAGAGCCTGCCTCTCAGCATGTGTGGTCAATAAGCATATTGCATAAATTAAAGGTGGGAAGAAACTCTCTCTCAAAAGTTTTCCTGGGGCAGCGATGGGAAGATCAGGGTTTTAATGTAACCCATAGTGCTTATGAAACTTGCAGAAAGGACACATCCCTGGGGACCTGCCTGGCTTCCAACAAGTCCTCCTAACTAGCTGATTTCCTAGATTTCTTCTACTTCCCGTCACCAGCTGCCCCACTTTGCTGTGAGGCATGACTGCCTGGCCACCCTCCAGGAACTGGTGATTGATAGAAACTTGGGCATTGTTGCCGAGTTTAAGAAAAATAAGGTAGAGAAAGGAGCATCAGCTGCCCAGGTGCTGAGAGCCAGAGCTAAGGATGTCCCCTAGTATTTCTGTCTGTGCCTTCAGCAGATACATTATACAACAACACAGTGTCAGGGAGCAGAGCTGACAACCTGGCATCTGTGGCGGGTGGAAGTGGGTGACAGGGAGGTGGTTACCTGGCACGTCGTATGTCATAGCAGTCCTGGGGAAGTAATTGTGAGATGGTTAGTGAGAAAGGAGACGGTGGTCCCCTGCCTCCTGGCCCCTGCCCAGGTTTCTTGGCCCTTTGGCTGCCAGCAGATTAATGAAATCTTTTCAATACTGTCAGAAATGGCAGGCTGGAAAGAAAACAAGCATGTTTGCAGATTACGTGGAAGATGAAAACAACGTCAAGAAGCAAAACCTTTTCCTATAAAAGAGCTTAAAAATTTCCCTTCTATAAAATGTTGTGAGTTAATACCTTTGTCTCAGGGGTATAATGTTTCTCCTTGAATCTTTATAGTTATTTCCAGAATTTCATAGTCTGTTTCAAAAACCAGATTTCTGCCCAAAGCACTGACTCCACGAAGCTGTAAGTGGAAGGCTGGGGAGAGGAGCGAGGGCTCATTCTCAGGAGTGAGGAGGTTATTGCCTCCCAAAGCCAGCGCGTGAATGGAATTAAGTAAAACATTAAAAAAAAAGTTTGAGAGCTGTAATGCCTTTTAAAAAAGAGCTAAATTTTTGAAAGTAAAAGCAAAATGAATTTAATTACTGAGCTGCTCGAGGTAATCAAAAAACAATTCATCTGTTATAAATTATATTTGTATATTTTTCCAATGCAGAAAGCGTAGGAATTTTGAAACTCAAATGATTAGAATTGTAGGTTACATTTAGAAAGTAAATCCAAATAAAAATAATTCCTTTCTTTGGATAATAATATTTGACTTTCCTCCTGGGGGCCCCCTGGCATCCTGCAGTGTCCTTCCTCATGGCACTAACCACGTCATTTAGGGTGGGGACATGGTGATCATTTATCCTCTGTTCCTGTCACAGTGCTTTCAACATTTGGGATGAATAAACATATTTATTGTTATTATGCTATTAAAGGAATCCACATATATGGGCTGGGCACAGTGGCTCATATCTGTAATCCTAGCACTCTGGGAGGCCGAGGCGGGTGGATTGCTTGAGCTCAAGAGTTTAAGACCAGCCTGAACAAAAGTGAGATCCTGTCTCTACAAAAAAAAAAAAAAGAAAAGAAAAACTAGCAGGATATAGTGGTGGATGCCTGTAGTCCCAGCTACTCAGGAGGCTGAGGTAAGAGAATTGTTCAAGTCCAAGGGCTTGCAATTGTTGTGAGCTATGACACCATGGCGCTCCACCAAGAGTGATGGAAAGAGACTCTCAAAGAAAAAAGGTAAGTTGCATTTTTCCTCACAAAAGAGCTGCTTTTTTTAATATGAAAAAGACACACTGTGTTCCATTATAAGCATTCATAAATTGCTTCTTTTAACAAGAATTATGTTTAGAAAAATGTACTTAATCTGTACCTATTTAGCAGCACAGCTATCAGAATGGCAAATGATTTTTAATTGATGTTTAGGACACATTAGGGTGAATGTTACGTTTATAGCTTGACAACTTTCTTATTGAAGATCATTTCAGACTCAATGGCACAAGACTCTGTGGCTGAAAAAAGTGTCCTCAATTGGAATGTGTTTTTGCAACTCTTCCCTACCGGTAGGAAGAAAATTCTGGGACTTCAGAACAACAGAGAGCAGTGCAGCAAGTTCCTAGGTTCAGATCTTTCATATGCTACTTCTCAGCTGTGAGATCCTGAACAAGTTACTCAGCTTTTCTATGCCCCAGTTTTTTCTTTCTTTTTTTTTTCATAAAATGTTTGTTTATTTTACATAAATATTCTCTATTTAAACACATATTAAAATATTTTCATAGTCATATCAATCAAAGAAATATTTCATTTGTTATACCTATACATACTTGAAAGTATTGTTTACTTAAAATTACATTTTTTTTTTCCAGGGGTAAGACAGAATTTATTTACAGAGAAGAATACAGAAAACACTAAAGCTCCTGGTAGAGAGAGAGAACTCAAGTGGGGAGAGAAAAGCTCTCTCAGTTTCTCTCCCAGTCTTTCCCTGTCTCACCCTTTAGGCTTTTAGTCTGGGGCTATGTATAGGTGTATGGGTTCCTTGGCCAGTACCACGAATGAACGAACGAACACAGTCCCTTCCACCGGTGTCATGGTGAATGAATGTATCAGTGAAAGAACACCGTCCCTTCGGGGCAAAGTGAATGAATGTATCAATGAATGGACACAGTCCATTCATTGAATTGAGGCCTAGGAAATTCACATGAAATTAACCTAGAATGCCCCAGTTTTTTCATCTGTGATTTGGGATATTAGTCTCTTCTTCATAGGTTTGTTACGGGATTAAATTAATTTATATTAAATTTTAGAACAGTTTCTGACTGGTACATAGTAGAACCTCAGTAGATATTAAAATAATTGTAATTATAATTATACCTTATAATTACATAGTACTATAATTTTATCCATAATTATAGGAACGATCATTACTGGAAAGCCCCCACTTTTTTTAGAGAATTCGTGCGAGTAGAGGAAGACTTACTTTCTCCAGGTCTCCTTAGCACACACAAGCTTTTCAGTAGAGCAAATAATTTACAGTGAAGTCAGAATTGTTTAGGTAAAATAGCTTCTCTTCATGCTCTCCCATAAGATGTTCAAAACCAAAATGAAACAAAGGGTAAAAAAACCTGGCAAGGGGACAAATTTTGTGAATTGTTTTAAAGAAGTCATTGTATTCAGGTGGCCTTGGCAGGCTACTGTAAACACCAAGAAATGTAAGTAGGAAATCAGAGTCCATTGTAGGTCAGTAAAATGGATGTCTTTTCAGCTGCACAGATTGCTATCAGCCTAACAGAGCCGACTCATGTTCCTCTCTGCCCGGTCATTTCCTTTATACTGAGTGTCTGTAAGAACCACCCACAAGGGTGTTTCTCAGAATTATAGGTTTTTAGGTCAAACAGGAGCCCTGGGAAACGCCTGAAATGGCCAAACACAACAGTTGACTTTGTGCACAGGCTGCATGACGCCACCGTGCCACTGTGTGCAGCCAAGGCTGAGGCTGAACTTGGGCGAGCTTCCGTCCGGAAGAGTGCAGGGGCAGCCTGGAGCACGGCCAGTCCAGGGAGGGCCCTGCCCTGCTCTGCCCTGCCCTGCAGTAGCCGCCGCAGCTGACGGTTTTCTCCCGCATTCATTTCAGAAGCCTGCAGGGTGGACCTCCCACGCTCGCCTTCTTTGTGGTCCTCGGGCGGGTCCCACCATGGAAGAGACGCAGGGGCCTCTGGCCATGACCGTCCATCTCCTCGCCAACTCCGGGCACGGCTCGCTCCTGCAGCGGACTGTGGACCAGCTCCTGGATTGCGTTTGCCCAGAGCTGCGTCTCTTCCTGGTGTCTGAGAGGGTCAGTCCCGTGAAATCCTACGACAAGGCCCACCCCAGGCGGTCCCGCTGCCCCGGGGTGTCGGTGCTGCTCTTCCTGCGCGAGAGCTTCGGGGAGCAGCGGCTGCTCCGCGCTCGGGATTCCCTCCGGCACGCGCCGTGGCAGCGCTACCCCGGCCGGGATGCCCAGGCCAGGCCGTGTCCCTACCTCCAGGCCGATCAGGAGTTGTACAGCCTGGACAGCCAGACGCCGGTCTGGGGCGTGAGGCAGGCGCACCGTGGCGCCGAGGTCCTCAGGGTGACGCTCTACTGCGGGTTTGATAACTACGAGGACGCCGTCAGACTCTACGAGACGATCCTGCAGACAGAAGCCACCTTGCAAAGGAGTAATTTTTGTTTCTTTGCGCTCTATGCCACCGAGAACTTCGTTGTGCAGCTGGCCCTGAAGCAGCTGCCCCCGGGAATGTCTGTGGACCCCAAAGAGTCTTCGGTGCTGCAGTTTCAAGTTCAGGAGCTCGGCCGGCTAGTGCCCCTTCTACCCAATCCCTGCGTCCCCATCAGCAGCACCAGGTGGCAGACTCAGGACTACGATGGCAACAAGATTCTGCTTCAGGTATTTCCGCTTCCTCCCCGTGATCTCGTACATGTAAGTGGAGCTGTGTAATTTGACATCTTCAGACTGGACTGTGCATTAGAATGTCTCCAAGCTTCAAAGATTCCCACCCCAGGCCAACTAAGAGGTGACTCTCTGGGAGCATCCAGAACTAGATATTTTTTTCAAAGCTTCTTAGATGATTCTCATATGTAGCAGGGTTGAGGGTCACAGGTCTAATAAAATCTTCTCATCTGACAGGTGAGAAAGTTCAGGCTCAGTGACCTTGGAGCAGCTGACACAAGTGCTTTGTAGTAGAATCTGGCAGTCCTTTCTCAGGCTGGCCGCCTTCTGTGCTGTTCAACTATGTGCAAATCCCTTGCCCACTCTGGGCTCAGGAGGATCAAAATCTCTTTCAGACTGACCTAAGGAAGTTCAAGATGTAGTTTTTTGGGGATGGAAAGTTTGGAGTCCTGTTGACTTAATGTTTAAACGTCTTGTATCACTGTCAAATTTTATCACAAATCAAGTTAGTTAGAAACCTTTCAAAAGACAATCTTGAAATGAAAGGCTTCTTTTGTACCCATGCTATTGGAACCAAATGTTGTGTGTGTGTTTGATCACAATAGCTACCAAGTGTTGTCTCTTACCATGTCTGATGCGGCGGTTGAGCTTAGCCACTTACTAGGCATGACCACGGGCCTCAGTCTCTTCATTGTCACCGTGGAAGCCGCACAGTGTTGGTATCTTCCTGTAGTATAGATTGTTGTCCCCTCTAAACATCCTAACAGTTAAAAAGTACACAGTTAAGTGAGCACCCATAACTCAATTTTAGTTATTATTGTTCTTACTATGCTCTATACTAAGAATTTTAAATTGATAATTTTATTTAATAATTGTAAAAACCTAGAAATCCACTATTTTCCCAATTTTTCAGATGGGGAAACTGAAGTATAGGGGGGTTGGGTTACTTGCCCAAGGCATAGCGAGGAAGCATCTATCAATCTTCAAAGTCCTGTGGTTAACCACTGCAGCAGTCCAGGGCACTATGGGTGTGTGTACAAATATGCAGATAAGGGGTGATTATGATATTTACAGATAAATATTCTGTGGCTTCTGTCCTTAAGAAATGATCAGAAACCCTCTTGCAGCCTATTGGATAAAGTAATAACAGGCTACAAGGTTAGTTGTCTTTGTCTTTAGTTAATTTTGTTGTCATCATTTTCACTTATTGGTTAATAAAATATGAATCATATTAAATTATTTCTAAGTTATTTGCCTACTTGGCCACATAGTGGATAGGTATGTTGCCTATGATATAAGTCCTTAATTTCCAAGGCACCTAAAGTTTCTCTTCCAGTCTTAGTAACTCTCCAGAAAATCAACATCACTGTCAAATAAAAACTATAATGTGTGTGCGCAGCAGGGGCACAGGGTCGATCATGCCCGCTCCTTAAGCATCCTGACCTTTGTACTTGTAAGACACCGCTTGTAGTCTTAGTTACTTTGGAAAGTTGATTCCCACTTGGGGAGTGTAGAAGATGAGTTTTTTTGGATAAAGGGAAAATCCACGAGTGGTCGGAAAATAGCCCTCTTCCTCTCTGGATTGTTTTATGAGTCTGGCCACCGCCCAGAGTCAGGCTTCTGCAGATTCTGCGTTTGAACTGGTGATCTCACCTTTCTGTTTGATGTTCAATAGGGGAAACTTTGTAAATTAAAGTTGGAAGCTACTTGAAATGTCCCAGCAAAGTCTGTACTTCACGACCCTGTGGGACAGGAGACAGCTGTACCTTTGTTGACCTTTGGTTGGGTGTTGGATGCAGTATCACACTGACCCGACCGATAGTCTGATGGGGAGCTGGACACTCTCATGGGTGCCCATGGAACCAGGTGGCCTGTGGGGAAAGTGAGAAATGAACCATAGCCGCCCACCTTGATTGTGGGCAAGGGGGAAAGTTAAATTGACAAGGGCTCTGGGGAGGTTACGTGGGGGAGGGGTGGCTCAGAGGATGACCTAATCAGCCGAGCGTAGGGCAATGGTTCTCAACCTTCCTAATGCCGCGATGTATTTTCACTGTCACAAAGGGGTCACGACCCACAGGTTGAGAACTGCTGGCATAGGGCTAGAGAATTCAAATGCTCTTAGAACAATTTTTGGTTCTTTGAAAATGGGATTTAAAGAGAGCCATTTGTTGCAGTTTTTAGAGAAGGAGCAGGCATGCTCATACCTGTAATAAACAATTTAGGACAATGATGCTGGTACTGTCAAGGACAGATTGCATGGGGGCTTGAAAAACCACTTCAGAGGTGACTTTGACTCTCTAGTCAAAGGCAGCAATGTTTTGAAATAGGGAAACCACAATGGAAATGGGGAGTTAAATTTTCAAGGTAGATTTGACAGAATCTGGCAATGAATTAGAGGGTGAAGCCGAGGGAGATGAGAATGATCAGGGCACACTGGGTTTGAGCTGCCTGCAGGTCATTTAGGCCCGGACAGACCACCTGGTCCCTGAGGACTGGAACTCAGGAGGCTGTGAGGGCTGGTGACCTAAGTCAGGGTGACAAATGGTGACTAAAGGAGCTGAAGTTGTGGGAAGGATTAACATTACCAAGAAAGGGAGTGTAGAGAGAGAAGAGGTTAAGATGCGACCTGGAAAGCGTCCTCCCTTCAGGAGGAGGGACAGGGAAAAAGAGCCAGTGAGAGGATCTGAAAAGGACCAACCAGAAAGCTGGACAGGGAAGAAGATCACTGTCACTAGGGAGGAGGCCGTCCCTCAGAGGTGGCTCCTCACATGGGCTAGAGCAGGTCCCGCAGGTTCCAGAGGTCTCCTCACCAGGCCACTGTGTGCTGGTACATTGACATTGACCCTGGAGGGGTTGCCACCTGCCATAGGCCCTGGGTCCTCCCCTGGCAACTGCTGCCAGCACCACCCTGGCCTTATGGGAAAGTTCCCATAATACTACTGAGACCAGGCTATAATTTCCAATAAGATCTCTCTGAAGATTGGAGGATAAAAAGGGAAAACCCTGAAGAATCCTGCACAAGAAGAATAACTTACATGCACCTCTACGAGTTGCTATTCTCAGAGCTCCCAGGCAAGACACGACCTCTGGGTCCTGCCTGGGTCTCCTCCGCATCTTCTCTACCCCATCTACAGGAGGTGCCCCCGGCCAAACTCTTGGAGTGAAAGAAGACGGTTCCCTCTCATCTCCTCTGAGGCCCCGCTTTCAGGCCTTCCCTTGACAAGGGGCTGCTTCCCAAGTTGACTCAAACAGGGAAGTTCACACACATCCCCTCCACTCCCCAGGGTGGTGACCTGCTCTCGGGACCCGGGCAGGACACACGAGTAACATTAGCCCATAAGCCCAACAGCAGTACCGTCTGGGGCTTCCAGTCTTCACAACAGATCTTGGTCAACAGCCACCCATTCTGGTGGCTTCTCCTAATTTTTTCATTGGAGTGAGCTAGAAGTCATGCCTGCCTGTCCTCCCTGTGGTGTCTGAGCCTCACTTCTGGATCCTTTGCAGTCACCGCCAGAACTAGAAATCACACAACTCTCCAAGACACAGACATGTGGGAGAATGTCACCTGTTTCGGTTTCACACACACGCTCTTCTTTCTTCCCTGTTATTGAGACCCATTTCTCCGGACTAACACTGTCCCGTAGGACTTTCTGTGATGATGAAAACATTTCACATCCACATGGTTCAGTATGGTGGCCATTGGCCACATGTGACTATGGAGCACTGTAAATGTGGCTAGTGAGATTGAAGAACAGAATTATTAATTTAATTTGATTTTCATAATTTAAATAGGCTCACGTGGTTGATGACTACAGCGTGAGATGGTACTGACCCAGGTCATTTCTAAAGTCTCTGTGACTTAAAGCTACTATAGCTACACTGTGTATAGCTTCGCTGGTGGCAAAACTTCATCTCTTAACGATGGAATTTGATTCAATTTTGGGAAATAGTTAAAGGATACTTAGGATTGATTTTAGTGAATCCGGCAGATGGATTAAGCAATTTTAATATTACTTTTCAAGAGTACGGGATCCGTACCCTTCTGGTATTGAGACTGGTTTTGTTCTGTAACTTTGAAAGTCAGATTGCCAAAAATATCCCAAAAATATTTGACCCAAGTGTCAATCTTGTAAGTCACTGTGTATAGCTTTTCGTACTCTACTTATGGAAAACAGAGAGTTGATGTAATAATATGATATATACAACAGTTAGCGAACACTTAGATGTCAGGCACCAACTTGTATCATTTCATTATCAATATCTCCATTTTACAGATGAGGAAACTGAAGCTTAGAAAGTTTAAATAACTTGCCCATGGTCACACAGGAAGCCAGGGACAGAGTCAGTACTCCAACTCAGGTCTTTCTATCTCCAGAGTTTATGCTTTTAACACAAAATTTTTGTTTTGTTTAGAAAAGATTTTAATGTATAGTGTTGATTTTCATTAGAATTTTAAGAAATGTGGTACCTATGACAAATCCTTCAAGCAAAGATGTCAGACAATCGTCGATAATTTTCTATCTCTAATTTTGTAGCCAAACTTGGTGCTTTTTTTCTCTTTTCAAGTTTAATAACAATTTGTCTAGTGCCAATTTTTCTCCATATTTTAGCAAGATTTTTAATAAGAATAACCTACTGGGTAAAATTGCAAGCAGAGTTTTTTTTTTAATTGCAATATTAACAACAAATATTTCTTTTTAATTAGAAGCAATTTTCTGACTCTATTTTTAAAAAGCTTATGGCAAGTATCTGGGAGGCTTCCCCTCAAATTGACTTAGCGGGATCCACACCTCCCAGCCCACCGGCTGGATTCTCTTGGGCTTCTCTTCGTGGATCTTGCTCTCCCATTTATTTGCTTACTTGACAAGCTTGCAGTATTTTTTAGACTTTTCTCTGTTGCCAGAGGCCCTTGTCATCATCTCCTTCCAACTTGCCTTGACGCTACAGCACGAGCGTCTTGCCTTCCTTCTTTGCTGAGCCTCTCAGCTGAGCTGTCTGCGTTTTCGTCGCTGTGAGTTGCCAGCTTTCCTCTGTCCTCCTGCTGTCTGACTCCCTCCAGCAACTTGTGCAACCTCGCTTAGAGGCCAAGCGCTTGAGGACAAGGCATCAGCGGCACTGGTGCATGCTGGCCACCCTGCCTTCTGGGAAGTCTCCAGTCTGGACTTCCATAACCCAGTCCTGTTAATTAAGGGGTTCATGCCTTTTGTGTTCCCTCCCACCAAAGACTCACCTGTTTCTTCCTATCCTAAATCAACCTTGCACTATTGACACTTTGGACCAGACAATTCTTTGTTGTGGGTTCAAGTCCTGTGCATTGTAGGGACTCCACCTGTCGGATGCCAGTAGCACCATCCTCATAGCTGTGACACGATAAGTCACTGTGTCAGTGACTTGCTCCCCCCTTGCTCCCTCTCGCTGTGTGACATGTCCCATCTGCCCGCCCTGTGTCAGGGAGTCAATGTTTCCAGAATTTGCTGAATGTTTTCTGGGCAGGGGGATTTGCCCCCAGTGAGGAACCACTGCCCTACCCTGAAGGTTTCCCCTAAGATTAAGAGGAAAAACTCACTTTATAATTTGGCTGTCTCTTTTGTTTAAAGTAATCCTGCAATTACATCTCCTCTCTCTTGAGGTTTCGGCCTATTTCCTATTCCCTAAGCATAATGTCTTAGCCTCCTATCAAATTCAATCTGAGCAAAACCAAACTCATCATTTCCAGCCCTCCTCACCTCCAACTTCTCCATTTCTGCTCATTCTTCCCCCATTTGCCCAGGTCTTAAAACACCAGTTTTATTTTTAAAGCCTCTTGTTTTCAGAACCCCCATAACCAGTCAGTCCTCAGCTGTTCTAGTTTTCCTTTGGAGTTATTTCTTCTTCCCACTTTCCTTCTTTAAGACCACATAACTTCAAATGTGCATTATTATTATGGCATTTTAACTCTTTGCCCTGGCTCTAGGACTCCCATTTCATCCTGTGCATTGATGTCAGGATACATTTTTATTTATTTATTTATTTATTTATTTTTTTGATTTTTTTTTTTGAGACAGAGCCTCAAGCTGTCACCATGGATAGAGTGCCGTGGCATCACAGCTCACAGTAACCTCCAATTCCTGGGCTCAAGCAAGTCTCCCGCCTCTGCCTCCCAAGTAGCTGGGACTACAGGCGCCCGCCACAAGGCCCGGCCATTTTTTGGTTGCAGCCGTCATTGTTGTTTGGCGGGCCGTAGAGCCACAGGTGCCGAGCCAGGATACACTTTTAAATGACTGCCAAATTCTTGGTCCTTCTCAGCTCAATAATGAAAGGCGAGCAAATAGGGTTAAAATGTCCTTGTCTGGCTTTCAAGGTCCTTCATAATCAGGCCGGATACAGTTTGGATGTTTGTACCTTCTAGAGATCATGTTGAAATTTGGTCCTCGGTGTTGGAGGTGGGAGGTGTTTGTGTCCTGGGGGTAGATTGCCCATGAAGGGCGTGGTGCCCTCCCTGGGGTAGCCAGTGAGGAATGAGTTTTCACTCTATTAGTTCATGTAAGAGCTGGTTGGTTAAAAGAACGTGGGTACCACCCCCCTTGCTCCCTCTCTGTGTGACATGTCCCTTCTCCCTGCCCCCCTACCTTGTTTGGAAGCTGCCTGAGGCCCTCACCAGGAGCAGGTGCTGGCACCATGCTTTTGGACAGTCTGCAGAACTGTGAGCCAAATAAACCTCTTTACTCTACAATTACCCAGCCTCGGACATTTTCTTCAGAGCAAGGTAAATGGACTAAAGGGGCTTTTGCCTTGCTCTGAACTCCAAGTTCACTCCTGTACTTTTGGTTTTAATTTTTCATTGTGTTAAAATATATATGAGACAAAACTTTGTAATTTAAACCTTTTAAAAAATTTTCAGGAAGCCTCCTTTCTTTTCTGTAGAAAAGACACATCACATTCCACTTACCACCTGACCAACTTTTACAATTCAATGGCTTTAAGCACATCTACAATAACGTGCAAGCATCGCCACTATCGATTTCCAGAACCTTTTCATCGTCCCAGCCAAAAACTCTGTACTCATTAAACCACACTCACTATTCTCCCCTCCCTCCAGCCCTCGAGTCCTCTATTCTACTTTCTGTCTCTATGAACTTGCCTATTATGTGTACCTCCTGTAAATGGAGGCTCACAATAATATTTGTCTTTTGTGGTTTATTTCTGCTGAGCACGTTCCAGATTCACTCACATTGTGACCTTTCTCATATTAGACTTTCATCCATTACTGTGGCAGAGTAATACTCCACGATAGGTATATATGCGCCCACATATTCTTCACCCAAGATGTCTTTCTCTTATTCTTCAATTCTCCAACTGTAAGGCTGTGATAAAATTGCACTTCCTCTTTGAAACCTCCTGTGAAGCTCAGGAGCACATTCATTTCTATCCCCAACTGGAACATTTAACACCTGAATCTTTGTAACAAGTAGCTGATCGTATATTTTCTCATTCACGTGTCGTATAACATGGGACTTTATGACTCTCCCTCTCTTTTCAGTAATTTATTGGACATGTTTATTTCCAGTCAAGTCCTAAGCAGACAGCTGCGTCTAAAATATTTGTTGATTGACTACTTGTTTTCGGGAGCTAAATGGATCTCTTTAAAACAGGTATATACTCCAGAAGCCAGTTTGCCACAAGTAAGCACATGTGTCATCTCATTATCTCAACAGATATTTAGTATGTTCAATCTTATGTTCTTTATTAGCCATTTAGAAGAAGAGAACACAGTCTTTTGGGAGGCAAGTAATGAATTTTCATCCTCTCCAGCATTTCTTGAGGGCTCTTTTTCCTCATTTCTGAGTCTTTCAGAAGCACTCCCTTTCTTTCCCCTCATTTCCCTCCCCTCTCATTCCCCATTGCATCCCCACGCAGCCACACACACACACACACACACACACACTCACACACACACACATTCACACAGACCCACACACACTCACACACTCATACACACACTCACACACTCACACACTCACACACACACACACTCACACACACACACATTCACACAGACCCACACACACTCACACAGACACTCACACACACACTCACATACATTCACACAGACACCCACACACACTCACACACACACTCACACACATTCACACAGACACCCACACACACTCACACAGACACTCACACACACACTCACACACATTCACACAGACACCCACACACACTCACACAGACGCTCACACACACACTCACACACATTCACACAGACACCCACACACTCACACAGACACTCACACACACACTCACACAGACCCACACACACTCACATAGACACTCACACACACACACTCACACACTCATACACACACTCACACACACTTACACACTCACACACACACACACACACTCACACACACACACACATTCACACAGACCCACACACACTCACACAGACACTCACACACTCACACACTCACACACACACACACTCACACACACACATTCACACAGACACCCACACACTCACACAGACACTCACACACACACTCACACAGACCCACACACACTCACATAGACACTCACACACACACA
>CAUYRH010183539.1:0-10774 GCA_963574655.1 Perodicticus potto
TTCAAGTGTTTTCCCTGTACTCTCTTCTAGTATTTTTATAGCTTCATATCTTTTATCCAGTGAGAATTAATTTTTGTTGATGGTGAAAGGTGAGGGTCCAGTTTCAGTTTTCTACAGGTCGCCAGCCAGTTCACCCCGCACTATTTGTTAAATAGGAAGTCTTTGCTTTGACTGAGCTGGCAAACAGAGGTGTGGATGCCTGGTGCAAACTGAGCCTGGCAGGCAGAGTCCCAGACTCCCAGCTTTGATTGTGCCTGGGTGACTCCCAGTTGGGACTTTGACAGGCAATTTGTAGCTCAACAGGAGGAACCAGGTGCCATACCCTTGGATGTTGTGGGAAAGAACTGACTGAGGATTCCTAACCACAGATGGAGACCCTTGGATCCCTCTCTGTTGAGCAGGGCTTGTATTGCTCAAGATAATTTGATTGGAACTCATGTCTGGAGCTGTCCTCCCAGGGGACACTCTGAAGTTGACCTTCCAAGTCCTGTAGCAGAACAGAACTGAAGCTTGGGGGCAGGGTGCCACTGCTGTCTGTATCTCTCTACTACTTGGTTTAGCCAAGATTTAAACCTAATACTGTGGTTTCTTAGGATAGGGTAGAAGTTGGCTGATTTCAAAACAGAGCCAACTTGTGCTTTTTTACAAAGTAGGTCCCCAGAATTTCTGTACCAGTTTCAGAACCCCAGCAAGACTCAAGCCAAATAAAGCATCTCCTAGACACATTGCGATTAACTTTGCCAAAGTTAAGATGAAGGAGAAAATCCTACAAGCAGCCAGACATAAGAATAGCATCACCTACAAAGGCAGAAATATCAGAATGACTGTAGATCTCTTAGCGCAAACCTTTCGAGCCAGAAGAGGATGGTCATGCACTTTCAATCTCCTAAAAGGTAACAACTTTCACCACAAGTTCCTGTATCCAGCTAAACTGAGTTTCATTTCTGATGGAGAAATCAAATACTTTAATGACATATACATGTTGAAGAAATTTGCCATAACTAAACCAGCGCTACAGGATTATTAATTTTTAAATCAATAGTGAAGAAATATAGATATATAAAATTAAAATAAAACTACATATTAAGTAAATCATCATATTCCCAATACTGTGACATTACCAGTATTGCACTGTTAATTAACCATGATCATTACTTCCATGTTAGAATCTTACCATTTTTATGCTACATTTTGCTTTTAAACTATCCTTGTATTTTATCCTGATTACAACAGGTATTAGTAAATAGTCAACAGAGTATTTCAAGAACACTTATTTTAAGACAAGAAGAAATTCTGGTCTATTTGACACCAAAGTTATGCCGAAACTGTGTAATATTTCACAAAACTATTTGTACTGTGATTTGGAAGGATACGCATTTTTTTAAAAAAGTAATATCTATTTAATAATATGTCCAAAATCAAAAGCACTGACAATATGAAATGCTGACAAAGAGGTGAAGTAACAAGAACTTTCCTTTGTTGCAGGGGAAATGCAAAATGATATAACCACTTTGGAGGGCAATTTTGCATTTTCTTAGAAAATGAAGCATACTTTTTAGCATAAAATCCAATAATTATACTTTTTGGTATTTAACCAAGGGAACTGAAACTTATGGCCACACAAAAACCTGTACAGGAATATTTTTAGTCATTTTAGTCATGATTGCCAGCATTTGGAAGCAACCGAGTTATCTTTGAGTAGGTAAATGGATAAATATACTGTGGCATATCAGAAAATGGAATGCTAATCAGTGCCAAAATGAGTCAACTGTGAGAAGACATGTACATTAATACACGAAAGAAGCCAGTCTGGAAAGGCTACATGCTGTCTGATTCCAGGTATATGACATTCTGAAAAATAGAGACCTATGGAAACACTGAAAGATGAGTGTTAGCCAGAGGCTGGAGAAGGAAGGTTTGACTAGGTAGAGTTTTAGGGCAGAAAAATTACAGTGTATGATACTGAACTGGTGCATACAAGTCATTATACATTGACCCAAACCCATAGAATGCACAACACAAAAAATAGACCTAATGTAAACTATAGATGCTGAATAATAATGATGTGTCATGTAGGTTAACCATATGCAACAAACAGATCAACCTGTTTCAATATCGTCATAGGCAGAGAGGCTGTGTGGTGTGGGGGCAGTGGTTATAATGGGAAATCTCTTTACCTTCACCTCAATTTTTCTGTGGACCTAAAACTTATCTAAAATATAAAACCTATTTTAAAATCAAAGTAACATGGGTAAAATAAATTAAAATATCCAAAATCAATTTTGTTAGCATTAAGAATGAAACCTACTTATCAAATTAAGCTGATTTTCTTTCTTGTAAATCTTAAATCCACCTTTACTCCATGCATTAATGTCTTACTAAATACACCGCATCATCATAAATTTACTCTAAACAAACACTGAAAACATCTGAAGATCAAGATTTATTTATCAAAAATAAAAAGTTTTCTTTTGTAGTAATATAAATCCATTAAACTTTGCTGAGTTTTATTTAGCAAACTTTATTACTGGAAAACATGCTACATTTAATTGCTGAGTGTTTCTTCGATGAATACTGGCAAAGTAACAATTAAAAAACACATATGGAATTTTGGAAAGAAAATTTACTCAAAGCAGGCACTGAAACTAATTATGATGTCTTACTGGTTTAGTTTATTTAGATTCATTTAACCATATATTGCTTTAGTGTTTAAATGTTGCCTTAATGCTTACTTGTTCATCAAGGTTGACATTAAAGAAAATTGCTTAGTTTAGCAAAGTTGTATGCAAATATATAATGGCTAGTCAAAGGCATAATGCCACCATAAAGAAATGAACTTCTAAAGGCATGTTGTGTACTATACTTACTGAATACTTAAATGAAAAGGCTATGAACTGATACAGGCTAGACCTAGTGACCCATCATAAAATCTTCTGAAATAAAGGTCAGAAAGTTAAATTCTATGAAAAATATTTTTTAAAAGATGCAGCCATACATCTCCTAAGAGGTATATAAATATAAATAAAACTTCTTTGTTTTGCACGGCTCAACAGCTTCTAATTCAATTGCTTGAAACTAATTTCAGGATTAGTATAAAGGTTGACAGCCAGTGGTTTCCTGATGGTATAATGCAGATTTTTTTCTGTTGAATTATAATACATTTTATTGCTGTTTTTTATTTTGAAAGAAATTCACTAAACTTTTGACGTTTTAAATTTAGGTTTAATAAGAGCTACAGATGAAAATGTACCATTTGCTGATCTGTGTCTAAGATGACATATAGCAGTGGGTGCCCAGGCTAAGTTGAGGCTATTCAGCTTATAGTTGAGTCCTTGTTTCTTGACCTCAATAACTGCATGACCTTGAACAAGCCATTTAACTTTTCTTTAGTTTCAGTTTTCCCTTCTAGAAAATTAAGCAGAAATGACAAGGTTATTTCTAAGATTCCTTTAATTCTATGGCTGAAAGCCTACACTTTTATAGTCAAAGAGACTTGGATTGAAGTCCTAATTCTGTCACTTACCCTTACTTCTCAATTACGTGTAGTTGGCAACTTACGTAATGTTTCCAAGACTCATGTCTAATCGCAGAAAGTAACAGTGCCTACCGTATAGGGTAGTTGATAAGATTCAAATGAGCTATGTGAAGAAACACTTTGCAAGGCCCTCTGAACTGTTAACATACGTCTCAAAAGGTTTTCTTTCCCATTATGCACATTTCCTTGGAACCCAGAACTACTGGGGTTTCAAGAAGTGCTGTGATTTGATGCAAACTAGAAGAAAAAGGACAAAGTGAGTGGCGCATTCTAAGAAATATCAAATACGGCAATTGTCTTGAAATGGGCAAAGAATGGCTTACAATGTCTTATACATACATCTGATGGCGTACGCAATGGCGACGAGTAATAGTAAACCATTTCTTCAGCAGAAAGCGATCACAGTATGATCTTTAGAGGACTCCCGCTGAAGAGAGGATTTGAAACCACGAGCATCTATTCTTCTTTTTTCCTCATTTTTAGACTAACTGCCAGCAGAGTTAAAGTGATACTTTTATCCAAATATTCCTGATAAAACGCAGTTTCATGTTATAAATTTAGTTTTATGCTCACGGAAAGGGGTGTGTGGAGAGGCGTGGAAGGGCTGTGTGTTTGTGTGTGTGCAAATATGAGCACGAATATGAGGGGCTGAAGGGGCTGGAACAGACACGACAAGTGGACAGCGGCTTCACCCTCGTGCAAAACGAGAAATGGAGATATTTAAATCAGCCCTAAAAGCCTTTTCACCTTGAATAGGCAAAGTCTTTCCCTTATTTTCAGCTAACGCTTGGGCCTCAGGAGGACACATGGCCAGCACTTATTTTCTCACGTAAATATACCCCTTATTCTGAACCTCCACCCCTTAAATTACAAATCTTGTATATGTAGGTCAACTTAATGTGACCCTGAGTTTCCAAAATTGGCTTCATCTACGTTTTCAAGCAACATTCAGTTTGTTTATTTGTTGCTGGCAGTTTCCTAAATTCAATACCTTCGAAAAATTAGAGTATTTCCTGTTATTTGTGACAGCATTAGACTTTATAAAAAGTAACAATTATCTAATATTTTTTGCTATAGAAGAGATAAATCTTTTTATCCCTGAAATCTTAGTTGTAGTTACATTATAATATTCAAGTTTAATACTTGGAATTACTGAATTCAACTAAAATTTGGTTCCTTCATGGACATTCATTGAACTTTTTAAATTTATTTTTTTTTTTGCTGTTTTTTGGCCAGGGCTGGGTTTGAACCCGGCAAATGGGGCTGGCGCCCTACTCCTTTGAGCCATAGAACCATAGGCGCCACCCAACTTTTAAAATATTTTCGGTGCAAATTCAGCAAACAACAAATGTTATCTCCACGAGTAGAATATGCTGGTGCTGTGTGTTAATAAATAGGTGTGGAAAGATTTCTTCTTCCTTTAGGCACCGTCAGGGCCTGAGAGTTCAGATGCTGGAAAGTGACTTCCCGTCCTTGGATTCTAGAGTCACCACTTGGGATAATCTTGCTTCTGTTCTAAACTCCCCACATCTCTGTTTTCCCACCTGTCACACGAAAATAATGGTGGCAGTCGTCGGGTTGTGAAGGGGACAGGACGGAGAATGAGGATGGCCCTGGCCCACAGTATACACCCATCATTGGTCCATTACCCTCTCTGAACCAGAAGGACAGGAAGGGTGAGGAAAGGGACTCCTGTGCCCGGGTGAGCCCCGGGAGCGCCTCGGGGGCGCGCTGACATCACTCTTGGGGAGTCTGAACCACCTTTGCAGCGGGATGACCCCCTTCTTTCTCTGCCACTTGGCTTATCCTCCCCGTATCTAACGGGTCTTTCCCAGGTCTGCGCAGTGGGAACATGAGGTTCCCACCTAGCGCTGATGGTGTTGAAATAAAAAGGAGTCTGGACGGAGGTAGGGAGAGACTTCACTGGAAATGACAAAGGACACAGAGACAGCTACAGCCTCGACATTAAACAGGAGCAGGTGTCCCTCCCATGGGGAGAAGAAGCGGAGCTCGAGCCGCTTTGGGGAGAAACGGGCCAGCGCAGCAGCCGGTCGGAATGCGCTGCTCGGCGCAGACACTCTGCAGTCAGAGCTCCCTGAAACTTGGGGCCAGCCCAGCTCAGTGTCCTGTGGGGAGGACAGGAGACAGACTAAAATTTGGTCAAGCCAAAGCTGGGGGTAAGTAGTGGGTAAGTTCACCCCACTGGGAAGGCTGGGTCAGGCCCATCAAAACCCCTCCTGACACCCAGGACAGGATGGTCAGGGAGGCAAATGTGCAGCTCCCAGCCTGAGTCTGCCGCTGCGAAGGGCACCTGCCACCCACATCCAGACATCAAGGTCTAAGCTGCTCAAAACCAAGGTGCAGGAAGGACTTGCAGTTCTGACACCTGCCAGCAGAGGGCGGCGGGCAGGGAGGAAGTGACCTCGGACCAGGGATGCTTGACCAGTCCTTCAAGGACCCTCGTCCCACCCACTCAAAAGGGAGGAAGAGGAAGAAAGGAAGATGAGGAGGGAAGCCCATTTCTGGGTCACTGGGACAGTCCCATCCATCTCTACGGACTGGCACCGTGATTACAGGGACCTCCAGGAAAATTGTGCCACTCAGCCTTCGAGATGGACTCAGTAAACCTTACCGGACGGTAAATATTTGGGCTTTGGCCACTTTGTGAATGCTGATGCAGCTTCTCCTCTCTGCACTTGCCTCCCCAAAGAAGGCAAAGACAGGCCCTGCCGTGCTCTAATGGAACTCAGTTTATCCACACTGAAACTTGAATTTCATGTATATTCACGTGTCACAAATACTCCCCTTCTGATACTCTTCCAAATGTGAAGACCGCTCCTTGGGGCCGTGCAGACGGGCAGGTTCTCTGTCCCCCTGGCCATAGTCTGTGGACACCTGTTCTGGTCTGGAGTGTCCTCCTGTGTGGGGTGGCCCCTGAGAGCCCAGACACCCGCCCTGCTGAGTGTAATCAGGAATACACGCCATGCGTCCATGCGTCACGGGTCAGTCTGTGACATCAAATTCCATGATCTTTACAAAAGTCTAGAGAGGTCAAAACAATTAAATAAATACATTGGTTCCATTTCATAGATGGGGAAACCTAAGCTCAGATCAGAACTCCCCCTGCTTGTTCTCATGTGCCGCTTCTTGGATCATAACTTGGGCTCTTCCCAAGGTACCAAACCATTTCCTGCGAAGACCCTGATGGGTCCCTCTGCCACGCAGTCCAGAGTCCCTCCCCGGGGTCTGTGGGGTTCCGATCGTCATCTCACCCAGCAAGCAGGCTTGTACATGGTGTCACTGGGTCTCAAAAGCTTCTTACCTTCCCCAGGGGTTCTGATATTGTCACTAAGTGAGTGCTTTTGGGTGAATTGATAGAACTAATTCTTTAACTTTGAAGTTAATAAGTCAAACTAGAGGAAATTTCCATTATTACACATGGAGAAAACAAAGTATTTGAGTGAGATATAAATATTCCTTAAAAGAGTTAGTATGGACATTATTTTTGTCATATCTTTTTCAAAAGTTTGTACAGAGTCACTGAACAATTTCACGTACTTACTATTAGCCTTTGTATTCTTGAAGTTTTATCATATCCAGGGAGAACATAAACTTTGTAAAGCCATTTGGAACCTTCTGGGAAAAGGAAAAAGTATTTTCAAAGCTAATGAGATTGACTCTTTTGTCATAGTTAAAATGTTAATAAAAATGAAGACTGTGGTGTTACTGGGGCTCCAACGCAGATCCACAGACACATATGAAACATTGCTGCTCTGCTCCCCGCACGCTCAGTGAATGGACTTTGGGTGGCGAGAGCCACAGGGACCTCAGTGCCAGGGTCAGGCGATCACCACGCTCTGATAAATTCAAGGCAGCCCCATTCCAGTTCCATTTGTGCAGGAATCTCTGGGGTTCATCTGAGTAATTGGGCCACCTGACTCCATTAGAGTTCTTTGATGATTATCAGCAAACTTCGGGGCTCAATTATTACAATGTACAAATCCAGAGCACTTTGGTTGCATATTCTTGTAGTTAGTTGTTGGGGATAGAGAGACTTATAAAATGGTAAACTTTTTTTTGTTTGTTTGCTTTGCCCTATTAAGAGGAATTCATTTATTTTGCAGACTGGAGTGTTACCGTTTGTAAAAACAAAATTTAGTAGAAAGATCTGGGGATAATTGGCACAAGCTGACACAAAGGAAAGTTTCTGTTCTGATTTGATGAAGCAGAATGCTCTTGACTGGAATGTTGCTTACAATCCAGCATGGTATTTTAGATGTGTACTGTTAAATTATCTAGTCAAGAGTGTTAAATGGGTCAAATTTTGTTTTTGTCTTCAAAATACCTCATAGTTTAAAGATAAGAACATTCATTATAAGACATGGTTGAAGATTTAACTTTTTTTAACCATTTAAGTTTTTCATTAAAGAACAATTGTTTCCCCCCTCTTAAGGAGAAGAAAATCCATATTAATCCTATTTTCATTTCTAAACTAGAACTGAGTCTAGTTCTAATTTATAAATGGAAACAATGTATCTGTAGCAGAGAATTAAAGGCAAGGCAGGAAACACCAGTGTGGGAATCACATGAGCTGGATTTCAAGGCAAGGTCAAGGGGCTGATCTGGCAGCTGGGACTTTCAGTCAGGCTTGGGACCCAGCCCTGTGCACCACATGCAACATTTTTCTGGCCAGGTCAACCAGCTCCAGTGCAAATTGCACAAAGGGGAACCTTGGCCCACTTATTTAGACAGTGCCTCTTGTACCTCACCTGTAACACAGGGACAGCAGAGCATTTGTCCCCTGTAGCTGTTGGGAGCCCTGAATGAGTTCGGAAGCACTTCGAAGAGGGCTGGGAACACAGCAAATTCTTCAGGAGCTTCAGGGTTCAGGCCTAGGCTGACTCCCACGTAAACCTCAGTAGTGTCTGTTCTAGATGGCATTAGTACAGTCCACCGAATTCCCAATACAAAGTTTTCTATTGTCTTATGTAACCTTGGAATTCGGAAAAACATCATTCCAACAAATACATACAAAATACGCTATCTCTCTTTGCCTACATTTCAAACTTCCTTTTATTTCCTTTATGAAAATAATAATATTGATGTCTTACACGTGTCTTATGCTTGGTTATTTAATGTAGACCTACACCCTTCATCTCTGTTATACTTTACAGGTGGGGAATCTTCAGGTTATCAATTATGGAATGACAGAACACAAGACAACTTCGGTATTTTTCATTTTATTTAGACCGTTTGCAGGCTCACCCAGCCACACAACCAGAGACCTTCCCTCATGACACAGCCAGCAGGGAGGGCAGGCCTGTGGCGTCTCTTCCTTCCTCTCCACACGGCGCCCCTGTCTGCACATGGTTCTCCTTCCATGGAGGCCTCTTTAAGGTCCTTGAGGCAATAAACTGATATCTGTTAAATGCTTTCGTCTTCGCATATACAATAGATTGAAAATACAGGTTACAAAACATGGACCACTCTTGTACTCTTTCCTTCCCACTTAAATAACAAGCCAGAAGTAGAAATAGCTTATTATGAGCGGTGCCTGTGGCTCAGTGGGTAGGGCGCCGGCCCCATATACTGCAGGTGATGGGGTCGAACTTGGCCCTGGCCAGATAAAACAGCAGTGGTAACAGCAACAAAAATAGCCAGGCATTGTGGCGGGCGCCTGTAGTCCCAGGTACTTGGGAGGCTGAGGCAAGAGAACTGCCCTAGGCCCAGAACTGGAGGTTGCTGTGAGTTGTCACCCCATGACCCTCTACTGAGGGTGACAAAGTGAGACTCTGTCTCAAAAAAAAAAAAAAAAAGAAGGAAAGAAAAGAAAAGAAATAGCTTATCATGTTGTTGTTGTTGAACATAATCACTTTCCAGAGACTTTGTAATATTTCATTGTTTGCTTACACTAACCTTGATATTCTTCTCAAGAACAGACCTAGAATCTAAGGATAGAGATCTCATATCACTGGTGTAAAATTATATATCTCACTCAGTAGTAGCAAGCTGTGAAGCCAGACTCCTGACTCTTTGCCGTTATTTTTCTGCATTTCCTCCAATTTATTTATTACCTATTTAGGAAAAGAAAATGACATAGAGCTGGAAATACGGAGCAGGTTGAGGATGGAAAACTATCACCGAATTCTGCCTTCTCCGTAATCTGCTGTCAAATGATGTGAGGCACACTGGGAAACAGCATCAACAGGGCCTCTGCGCTGGGCTACATGGTGGGATTTGAGACGGCAGCGTGCTGCTGTGAGTCAGGAAATCCAGACAGCTGTGCCTAGAACTTGCCTCTGACATTCAGTCATTTTTAGTTTCAGAGGCAAAAATATAAAAACTGAGATTCCCCAACAAAGACTACGGAGTTGTCACTCTGAGCCTGTGTTTGGTGCGTAGTTTCTTGTGTCTGTGCGTCCTTTGAATTGAAGAGAATGGGAATTCCTGGCCGTCGCTTTATGACAAAACAAAGGATATCAACTGGCTTGGCAGGTGAGGAGAGGAAACGGGGCAAGGACATCACAGGCTCACAGTGAGGGACACGACATTACCCGCAACTTCAGGAGGCCGCTGATGAGGAACCAGCTGGTGCATTGTAATTCAACAATTTTGAGCAAAAATATGAGGGATGCTGAGAGGCAGAGCTGCAAACTAGAGCCACTGGCTCACCTTGCAAATACCAGTCACGGACAACAGGGTGGAAGAGGTTAGGGAGCCCCACCCAGCCCGGGCAGCAGTGCCAGAGGCTGAGTGACAGACAGCGATGAGAGAGAGAAGGTCAGGTTCACAAAAATGAGTGGCCTTAGAAGTGACATCAAATGGGCCAGCTCTCTCTCTCTCTCTCTGTCTCTCTCTCTCTCTCTCTGTTTCTCTCTCTATCTTTATCTCTCTCCCTCGTCTCTCTCAGACCTGGCAAATGATCCGGCTTCCCTCAGAGACATTGTCACTTATTGGCAAACACAAGAACTAGGTCTGCTTATTCCTATTTCCATGATGATTGTCACAGTCAGGATCTTATATTCAGCACAATATCCAATAATCCTCCTTTAGGGTTATTTCTTATTAATTACACATTTGAAAAGAAATAATAGCAACACTTAGAGATCTAAAAATATACCTGCCATTCAATCCTATAATTCCTTTACTAGTTATATATCCAAAAGACCAAAAATCACATTATAATAAAGACATCTGTACCAGAATGTTTACTGCAGCCCAATTCATAATTGCTAAGTC
>CAUYRH010183541.1:0-23917 GCA_963574655.1 Perodicticus potto
CATTCGTGGGTCGATGGGCACTTGGGCTTCTTCCATGACTTAGCAATTATGAATCGGGCTGCAATAAACATTTTAGTACAGATGTCTTTGTTGTAGTGTGGTTTTTGGTCTTCTGGGTATATACCTAGTAAGGGAATTGTAGGGTCGAAAGGAAAGTCTATTTTTAGATCTCGAAGTACTCTCCAGGATCTTGCCATGTTGCCCAGGTCAGTCTCTAATTCCTAGCCTCAAGTGATCCGCCTGCCTTGACCTCTCCAAGTGCTCGGATTAGAGGTGTAAGCCACTGTGCCTAACCAAACACCATTTTCAGCAGCCTCTGGCTCTACTTCAAACATAAACGGTAACTATTTGAAAGTAAATTACAGTAGAACCTCCACAGTTGACTACCTCTTTAAGGTGACCTAATTTTCATAGATCAGATGTGTGCCCTATGTACACATCAGTACAGTAGGCCTAGTTCCTTATGTTGACCACCTCCATATGTTGACCAGTTTCTTACAGTCCTTTGGTCAACTTACAGATGTTCTACTATATATTAATGTGTCACTTTGGCCAAATTTCCATATTCTTTTACATATTCTAACAATTTTAGTTTCAGTTACATTGATACATTAACAATAATTTTCCACTGGTAGTGGAATTACGTATTGAATACTTTGATATAATCCCCTAAAATCCACTTTCTTCTTATTTTTCACACAAAGACCTCAAAACAGTAGCATTGTATTTGGTTGAAAAAGCATCTTGACATACTTGTTGTATAAAAGAGATAATACTGAATAAGTAATTCAGAACTACATTGTGTTCATATGTTAAGTATGTGGGGTTAGTGAAAATATCCACTGAAAACTATGTATTTTGTCATATATATGATTAGAGGGAAAATTTAGTAACCATGTCCAAATCACACGATTCAATATGTATTACACTAATCACTTATTGGATTTGTGTAGAAAAACTAAGTGCATATGTGTTATATAGGTAATGGAAAAGAATGCTTTTTACCCTTTTTCTTTTTTGGGGGGCGGGGGTAGAGTTAATAATTTCCCCAACCACATTCATAAATAAAGCTCAAAGCTTTTTAAAACAGTTGTGAGATTATAGCAACTGTCAAAAATTATACATTTCAATTTTCAATCTAATGCCAAATAGAAGACAGAGAACTATAGAATAACCCACATTCGGGCTTGAGCCTCAGATTTCTGCCTGTTCCCTGTGAGGCCATGGGAAGGTTGATTATGTTCTCTGGGCCCCAGATGCCTCATCGCTACACTGCGTACAATGATTGCTGTTTCACTCAGTGGTTTTGAGAAAAGGACCTACAGGAGCCTGAGTTTCCTCAAAAGGCAGAAATGCTCTTTGGAGATCTGGATTCTGACTCTGCTTCTTTTCTGAATGAGGATGTTGAATTTCCTCAAGGATAAGGGAAGCCCAACATCTAGAAGCAATCTTTCAAAGAGGACTTGAGAAATGAAAGGAAATTCCTTCAGAACGGTGATGCAAACCCAGATTGAACAGGTTTAGCAAGATCTCGGTTCAGGAAAGGGCATTACTCCCCCTGCCCACTCCAGGGGAGCAGACCATAGGAGAGGAAGCACTGGATCCCTCCTGTTCTGTGGACCACCGTCCTGACTTCTACACTCTTGGCAAGACCAATCGGGGACACAGTGTAGGGATATGCACATTTGTGGGTGGGTTGGGGTTCCCTTCCCACCAATCCCTGACTCCTGAACAATGCTGAAGTGCCTGAGTCCTATGACACATTGTAAGTAGTAAAGAGATGTCATTCCATCCCACTCCCAACCCACCTTCATAATAGACCTCATTCTTAACAAACAACACAACATAGAATTTCCATTGCTTCCAAATAAAGGCGAAGTGGGAAAAAAGAAAAAAATTAAAACAAATCAATGATTTTCATGATTTATTAAGTCACTGAAGAGATTCTTCCTCTGTTTCTCATACCCCATATATTTAAAGATAGGACTTTGCTATCAGAACTGCTGATGGTAGCATCTAAATTTTAAAAAGTTAATGACCCAAACTAGAGCATATCCTACTGATTTTCTATACTTTACCAAGGCTATTCTCCACAAAAGCAAATAATTTTTAAGATCAGCTACACAAATATGTAATTAATCATTACTATTTGGGATTAATTTTTCCCCGCTGGTACCAGAGGACTAATAGAATGTAGTGATCCGATAACATGGTTGCTATTCACACTTTCTGAATAGCAGAGAGTATGTATCCAAGGAAGGAAAAAAGGAAAGTGGAGAGGAAAAAGAAGGAGAGTAATCTCTGGCTGGAAATTAATTCTTAAAAAAATGGAATTATCCTAGATGAGCACTGTCTGCCACGGAATCTGTCCAGCCACCATTGTCACAGGCATCTGACAGTTCTATTACTATTACATCTGTTTCTGTTCAAGATCCAAATCCCTCTGGATTGAATAGCAAGTAACAAATAGGAAGCAGCATACAAGCCATTTTGTTCTGATTTTTCAATACTGTTCTATTCTACTAGCTTTATTTTAAATTTTGTTTTGTTTTTAATATGTTTTGAATACGTAATATGTTTGCTGGGTTCAAAATCAGAACACCACAACAGGATACATATCACAATATAACTGGGTGCCAGTGAGAAATCTCACGTATGCCCCATCCCTTTCTTATCTCACTCTCCTGGATTCCTATGGTAAACTTCTAGGCTTTCCTTTTTACTGCCAGATGTAAGCAAAAACAAATATCAATTTCCATTTTCCTTCCTTTCTTATATTAAAAAAAAATAATATGCATGTTATTCAGCACCATGCTTTTTTCATTTAATGATATGTCTCCATGAGAATATACAGAACACATCTTCACTCCCTTTCTTGTTCCTACAAAGGGTTCCCCATGTGGCTTTCCTACATTCATATAAAAAGCTCCTTACTGATATAGCAATGCTTAAACAAAATACCCTATTAAGTCAAAGAGTAAGGGCCTTTATTATTATATTAAATATTGCCAAATTATCCTCTATAGGCATAATATAACAATCTGCACTAACAGTAACTCAATACTTTTCACAGGGGCCAAGGCCATATAACTAACTAGTGAAAGAGTCAAAATAGACCTCAAGTCTCAGATAGAAATCCAAAGCTCTGCTAATAAAAGATCAGCAGCTTGACCCCTTATGTAGCTCCCACTTAGCTGAAGCAACAACTAAGCAACCATGGATAAGATTCCCAGGTTCCTGCTGCCTTCTCACCCTTTGCTGGCTGTTTATATCTCTTGTCTCTCTGTAGCAAGGAAAAGAGTGTCTGAGTATCTTCTGAACTAGTAACCATGTGGCTGGCAGCTATAAAGAAGAGGAGGGCACATTTAAAGCCTGAAGTATCCATGTGAGAATATGAACATTGATTCCATTTCCAAAGCCCACCTCACAAGCAGCATGAAGTCATTCATGACTTGTACTTCATTCCCATCTAGGGTCTTACAAACCTGGCAATGCCACCACTGGGGCACTTCAGTGGCCCATACATATACCCTGTGAGTCCACACAACCGTGCACCCTGGAGTCCAGTGCTTCAGGCTGTCAAGTGGAATAAAATCATTCCTACTATAAAGTTAATGGTAACCACCAGCTTTTTCCTCTCACAGAGGACAATAAAAGCCTCTGGTGTGGGACCGCCCAAGCACATAATAGAAGATACTAGCACTGTCTCAGCCACAACGACTCCCTCTGCTAAGACATACACAAAGTAACAGGGGAAAAATGAAAAGCTCACCATCTCCCCACCACGGGCAGTATACAGATCCTACAGCTATGAGTCTTCTGCTTGGTGCAAAGACCAACATGTCAAAGTGTTTCAGACTGTTCCTTTGGGACTCGAATACATAGGAATCCTGTGACTAAGAAATAAATCTGAAGATGGAACTACCGTTTCTCCACCTTACAACGTTAGAAATGGAGTGCAGCAAGATATAATGGGCCTCTCATGCTAAGTTCTGGAGGGGGCTCAGAGGCACTTGGGAAGTGGCCACTCCCCTACTGCCTGTCAAGCAGTATCTATTAGGACGCAGTATGACAGTATCCTGGGCAGGGAGCCACAGCATGGCCCTTGGTCCTCAATCACTGTCCCAACCCATCCTCAAAGGAAATCAGCTTCAGATCCACTCAGAGAAGCCTTATAGACAACAGAAGACTCACACTCCAGCCTCCAGAAGTCTCAGAGAGTTGGGGTGGGGGGAGCATCGTGGATGGGAAGGGGCAGCCACAGGTCTAGGACCAAACCCCAGCTTCATCTCTTTGAGCCAAGTTACTTAACCTCTCACTGCTTCAGTTTTGTTCAAAATGAGAATGCTACATACCTCACAGTGTTTTTTGACAATTTAGTAAGAAAAATTATGTAAAGAACCTAGAGCAGTTCCTGGTGCCTAATAAATACACAATGGATGATTTTTTTTTTAAATTGAATGTCACAGATGTCAGCCTATAATCTAAAATATTTCTCACCTTTTTATAAAATATAAAAAATACACATTTCTAAATTGTGTTCCTAAGGGTACTAGCATTTGTTCATTTACTATGTGGTAGGCACCGTGCTAAGTGCTTCACGTGCCTTCTGTCACCTAATGCTCACACAGATGTAAGGCTACCATACACACTGCACAATAATAATAATTATTATTCCCATTTTACAGATGAAGGAAATATGGCTGAGACGGCTTACACATCTGCTCCAGGTTTACAGTAGTTAGTAAATGCCAGGATTAGAACCAGCTGTGTCTGACAGCAAAGCCCCACACTGCCCTCCACTGGAGCAGATAGCAAAAAATGACATTCACTCCATTTCCCACATAAAGGAGGCTCACAAGGCCAAGATAGCCTTGTAGGTCTCCCTGTTCTTCTAATACACAACAATGACAGATAATGATAAAATAGATAAAAAGCAAAAAGGCATAGTCTAAGCTCAAAGATAAGAAAAATACCTCCACAGGCCAGAAACAGCAGTGAGAGAAAATGAAGTATGTGTTTACTGGGTTCAGAGCCCACAGCCAGAAAGAGAGGGCAGGAGTCTGCCTTCTGCAAGATAGTATTCTGCAGGCTTCAGACCTGAGGTAGGCTGAGAACTTCAAGTCAGAGTCTGGGACGGGATACGCTCTATACTGGTGCAAAAATGGTAACAAAGACTGTCACCCAAATGCAGACTGCAGCTGTAGCCCTGAGGAGGCCTAGTTTTAGGGATCCAAGCCACAGCTGGGGATGGGCTATATTCCCTCCCTACATCAGTGCTGGTTAGCACATCTGGTAGATCCCCATGAAATCTCATTCTGGATTTCAACACTAGAGAACTAGATGGAACCAACTGCAAAACCACTTGCAGGGAGAAATAAGCAAGAGTCAAATTATGGAGGAAAGAAGCAAGCGGGAGAAAAATAGGGGAAAGATGAAGAATAAAAACCTTCCTCTGAATATGACCCTGCAAACAAAAATTCCAAAGTACATGTATAAATTCAATGCTGACACAGCCAATAAAACCAGCAAACATTAATTCATCCCAGAAGAAATTAGTATTATGAAACATTAGTCTCATTAGTATTATGAGACTTTAAAATATGTTTTTGATAGCCTAAAAAAATACATGAAAGCATAACTCTCTGGAGTGTTGTACAAAAAATTTATAGAAATTCTGATTTTGTTAAAAATGCATTTTTATGATTTAATTCCATCATCCAATCAAATTCTGCTCTGAGGGGCGGTGCCTGTGGCTCAAAGGAGTAGGGCACTGACCCCATATGCCGAAGGTGGCGGGTTCAAACCCAGCCCTGGCCAAAAACTACAAAAAAAAAAAAAAAAAAATTCTGCTCTGAGAAGGAAAACAGAAACTTCTAGTTCCAAAGAATTCCCGTCACAACCATTAAGCAGCATCAGAAAAAATACCAAAAAAAAAAAAAAAAAAGGCACAGAGAGAATAAGTGTTGAGAAAAGCATGAGACAAAATAAGAAAAGATAGAAGGAAGACAGGAGAGTGAGTTGCAATAGGAAAGTGAAGGGGAAAGACAAAAGGTGCCAAGTGAAAAAGAGAAGCTTCCACATCTAGACAAGATGGAATAATGAACCCGTTATATGGACCCACATGAAAAACTAATAAAAACAGACAAAATGTATAAGATCATGCCACTCAAAACACTGGGCACCAGGTAAGCAAAGACACTGACTGGGCAGGACCTAACATTGCCTAGGAAGAGCCTAGCAGTCTCCCTGACTTGAGGAAACAGAGCGCGGAGTCCGGCCACGTGGAGGCAGCTAGAGAGTATAGCAAAGGGCAAAGAGGAGAAGAAGTCTGCACACAGAGGACTCTGAGTCCTGGTCAGTGCACATGTGTGTTGAAGAGACTACCCGAGGCCAGGAAATAGACCACACAAAAGGATCAGCGGGAGTAATGCTGAGAGCTCACGCAAGACCAGGAGTAGTGCCACTTCTCCACAGCCAAGTAGAAAACCTCGTATTTCACGGGTTATCAGTTACAAGACTAAGAAGGGTCTTGTATTAGTAGTGGAGAAAACCAACCCCAGCCTAAATATTAATACTATGCTGGTCCCGCCTAACAAGAAAGACCCTCCCCCACCCCAAGTCAAAGTGTTTCTAACTAATCCCAGAACAAAGCTCATGGATACAATTAGAAATGCAATGTCTGGCATCTGGTAGTAAATCATAAAGCATGCAAGGAAGGAAAAAAAACCCATAAAGTAGAGAAAAACCAATAGCAATTCACCAAAAAATGACAGATGACCGAATTAGTAGGAAAAAAGACATTGAAATACGTACTATAGGCCAGGCATGGTGGCTTACATCTGCCATCCCAGCACCTTGGGAGGCCAGGAGTTTGAGACCAAGCTGGGCAATATACTGAGACCCCATCTTCCCCAAAATTTAAAAAATTAGCTAGGCATGATGGCATATACCTATAGGCCCAGCTACTTAGGAAGCTGAGATGGAAGGATCACCCAAGCCCAGGCATTTGAGGTTGACTGAGCTACTGTACTCTAGCCTAGGCAACAGAGCAAGACCCTGTCTCAAAATATATATATAATATACATGTATTATATGTATATATAATAATGATATTCAACATGTTTAAAAAGCTAAAGAAAAGACTGAAAATGTTGGCTCGGTGCCTGTGGCTCAAGCGGCTAAGGCCCAGCCACATACACCTGAGCTGGTGGGTTCGAATCCAGCCCATGCCTGCCAAACAACAACGACGGCTGCAACCAAAAAATAGCCAGGCGTTGTGGTGGGTGCCTGTAGTCCCAGCTACCTGGGAGGTGGAGGCAGGAGAATCACTTGAGCCCAGGAGTTGGAGGTTGCTGTCACACTACAGCACTCTACCCAGGGACAGCTTGAGGCTCTGTCTCAAAAAAAAAGACTAAAAATGTTAAGTAGAGAAAGGGAAGATATAAAAAATTATATTTTAAAATTATAATTTAAGCAAATAAATGAGATGAAAAATACACCAGATGAGATTAATAGGAAATCAGATACTGTAGAAGAAGGGACTAGTAAACTTGAAGATATAAGAATGGAAATGATATAAAACAAAACCAAGGAAAAATGCCCTGAAAGAAAAATGAACACAGCACTGGTGGACTATAGAAAGGTTTCAAATGGCCAAACATACATGTAACTGAATTCCCTAAAGGAGGGAAGTAACAGAAAATAGCTGACAAAAGAACTGCCAAAATTTCCCAAATTTCATGAAAAATATAAATTCCTAGATCGAAGAAGCTTAACCAATCCCAAATATAAGACACCTGAAGAATAGTCCACCTATGTAAATCATAAGCTGCTTATAACCAATGACAGAGAAAAATTTCAGAAGCATTCAGAGAGAAGAGTCACATTCCATACAGAAGAACAAAGGCAAGAGCGTGGATTCCTCATAAGAAACAGCCCGAGTGAGAAGAGGAAAGAATAACATCTTTAAAAACTAAATGGAAAAAAATGTTAATCTAGAATTATTTACCTACTGAAAACATCTCAAATATTAAAGTAAGATAAAGACTTCGTCACACATAAAAAAGCGGAAGGAATTCATTACCAGCAGACCTGTAGTATAAGAAATATTAGATAGTTCTTCAAGTTGAAGGGAAATAATATCAGTTGGAAAAGCAGATGAAGAGTGCTAGAAAAGGTAAGTGTGTGGTTAAATAAAGACTTTTTCCTTGGCTGGTCTCCCATAGTTCAGTGGTTAGGGTGCTGGCAACATGTACCAGGGCTGGTGGGTTCAATCCCAGTCCCAGCCTTCTAAACAAAACAGCAACAAAAAAATAGTCGGGCATTGTGGTAGTCCCAGCTACTGGGGAGGGTGAGGCAAGAGAATCACTTTGAGCCCAAGAGTTTGAGGTTGCTGTGAGCTACATCGACACTGCACACTACCAAAAATGATAAAGTAAGACTCTGTCTCACTTTTTTTAAGAAAAAAAAAAAGACTTTTTCCTAATATTTTAAAAAGTGAATCAACTTTTTAAGCAATGTATTTAGAAGTTGGTATCATATATAGAAGTAAAATACATGACAATTGCACAAAGGCCAGGAAAGGAGAAATGCAAGTTCTTGTACTATACATGAGGATATAATAGCATTTGTAGTTAGACTATGATAACTACAAACCCTAAAGTAACTGCTATAATAACACAACAAGAAGTTATAGCTAATAAGCCAAACAAATGAGAGACAATGGAATAGTAAAAAAATACAATTAACCAAACAAAGCAAAGTAAAAGAAAATGAGAACAATGAAAAAATATGCCTAATAGAAAACTAACAGCAAAATGATAGTTTAAATTCAACTATATCAATAATAACATTCAATGTAAGTAATCCAATTAAAACAACTTTGGAAAAGGAGAATAAAGTTAGAAGACTTTAACTGACTTCAAAACTTATCATGAAGCTACTATAATAAATACAGTAAATTACTGCATCAAGATAAGCAAGTAACAGATTAATGGAACAGAATAGAAAGTCCAGAAATAGACTCAGACATATATGGCTAATTGATTTCAGACAAAAGTACAAACATTTCAGTGGAGAATGAAAGGTCATTTCAACAAACAATTGTATATTTGTATGCCAAAAAAGAAAAAATCCAATCCATGTCTCACACCATCCACAAAATTTTTCAGAATAATCATAAATCTAAATATAAAACTGAAAAATATAAACTGTCTGTAAGTAAACATAGTAGAAAAATCTTTGACCCTTGGGATAGAAAACGTTCTTAGAAGCATTATCAAAAGTATAGCCCATAAAGGGGGGAAAAAAATGGTTAACTGAAATTCATCAGAATTAGAGAATTTCTGCTCTTTGAGAGACCCTGTTAAGAGAATGAAAAAGAGAAAATATCGCAAATCACACAAAAGAGTTATATCCAAAACATGAAGCTTCAAAATTCACTAAAAAGAAAACAAATGAGCAAAAGATTTGAACACATCATCAAAGGATAGTTACATGAATAGCAAACAAATGCATCATGCTTAGCACCATTAGTCATTAAGAAAATACAAATTAAAATCACGATGAGATAGTATTATATACTATTAGAATGGCTAAAATTGAAACAACTCACCATACCAAGTGTAGGCAAAGATGGGGAGCAACTTTTACTCTTAATACCATTAGTGGGAATGTAAGTTGCCACTCTGCACTTTGGAAAACAGCTTGACGGTTTCATAAAAAGTTATTCCTATACTACCATTTAGCTACTCCATTCCTAGGTATCAACTCAAGAGAAATAAAAGCCTAAGTCCATTTAAAGACTTGCACACAAGTATTTATAGCAGCTTTATTTGTAATGGGCAAAACTTTGAAACAACCCAAACTTCTATCAATAGGTGGATGGATAAACATATTGTGGCATATCAATACAATTCAGCAATAAAAAGGAATGAAGAATTGATAACATTCTGTAAAATGAATGAATCTCACAATAATTATGCTGATGAAAAGAGGCCAGATAAAAGAAGAATACATACTGTAAGGTTCCATTTGCATAAGTCAAAAAAATGTAGACCAATCTATAGTAACAGAAAGCAGATTACTGGTTACCTGGCATGTTGTGGTAGGAGAGTGGCCCTAAGAGATAGTAGAGGGAGATAAAAGGGGAATACTGGAAAATTGGGGGGGATAATGAATATGTACATTATCTTGATTATGGTAATTTTTCTTATACACATAATTATGTCAAAAGTTATAAAGTTATATACTTTAAATATGTTGAGTTAATTGAAAGAAAGCAAATAATAATTCATTAAAATTGTTTTAAAAAATAACCAGAAAAGGCGGCGCCTGTAGTTCAGTGGGTAGGGCGCAGGCCATATACACCCAGGCTGGCAGGTTAGAACCAGGCCCGGGCCAGCTAAACAGCAATGAAAACTGCAACAAAAAACAGCCGGGTGTTGTGGTGGGTGCCTGTAGTGACAGCTACTTGAGAGGCTGAGGCAAGAGAATCGCTTAGGCCCAAATGTTTGAGGTTGCTATAAAGTAGTGACACCACAGCACTCTACAGAGGGTTACATAGTGACACAGACTCTTTCTCAAAAAGAAAAAAAAAAAAGATAAAAGAAAAAAAGCAGAAAGCTTCATGATAATACGTATTTTACCCCAATCTGTTTGATTTTAATTATTTATTTTATTTTATTTTTTTTAGAGACAGAGTCTCACTTGGTCACCCTGGGTAGAGTGCCATGGCTTCACAACTCACAGCAACCTCCAGCTCCTGGGCTTAAGCAATTCTCTTGCCTCAACCTCCCGAGTAGCTGGGACTACCGGCGCCTGCCACAACGCCCATCTATTTTTTGTTGTAGTTTGGCCGGGGCCGGGTTTGAACCCGCCACCTCGGTATATGGAGCTGGCGCCCTACTCACTGAGCCACAGGCACCGCCCTGTTTGATTTTATTATTTAGAAATCTGTGACTGTAACAGAAATAGCGATGATGAACTAATCACACTGCCTGGGTGAGCCGCAGCCAGAGGCACAGCAACACAATTTCATAATTGTGGCTGAAGAGAGGACAATACATTTCCAAAGGATGGGGAGCAAGTAATGGCGTTTGATTATTTGATAGATCTTGGGATGATGTAGCTTGGAATATATTTTAAGCTGCAAAATTGAAGCTCTGGAGAAAATGATGAAATGAGAATCAAGAGAAATGGGATCAGGAACCCAAGTAAGTATAAAATCCATACGCAGTCATCTAAGTCTTCCTAATGAAAGAGTAGAACTTATCCTCTGACAAAGAAAAGGAAAACTGGGGGTGAAAAGTGGCCTGGAGTAACTGCAAAAGAGATTTATACGGTGAACTGACTAAAACTAAAAAGATAGCTACCAACCTTGACCTGGCTAAGGTGGCAACTACTAACTGCAGAAACTGAACAGCAGCAGGAAGAAGCAGAGAGTATCTGGGGATCAACTCAAGGTAGGTCTTTATCAAGTGAGTAGTTCAAGTCAAAGATGTAAGGGACTTAAAGTGGTTGATAACAAAGTTTAGGTAACTAACTTTATACTGATATTCAATCGCTGGGTATAGTTTGAGAGAGGCCAGAAGAGAAGTGGCAGAAATGATTCAAGAAACAACTTCTGTGAACCTATGGAGTAGAGAACACCTTTGCTCTACTTATAAATCATAATGTCGTCCAGACTGCCTGCATAGTTACCACCTGAAAGACTTACTAACACAAGCAGTATAGTATGTAATAGGTGTAATTAACACTAGCAGTATATAACAGGTGTAGCTCCTGCCACTTTAACTGTTTTGATCACAGTATCCCCAAAATTTTCAGTATTACTTTTATTATACCTGATGGCCCAATGATTGTATTTTAATTAACATAAAGCTCAAACAATTTCCATCTATTATTTCCCTAGAGTAGGGAACCTGTTATCATCTCTCCAACTGCCATAGAATCAGAAACATTCTAGGCTCCTTAGAAGTACTTCAGTTCAATTATTGCTATCTCAAGCTTTCTCCAAAGAGGTTCCCTTGTACCAATTCCTCAGGCCAAAAAGGAACATATGAACTCTAGTACATACTTTCTCCATTCACTAGACATCTAAGGAAAAGAGGGTCTTAGGTCTCTTTCCACCTACACTTCCTAAAGTGATGTCTTCTTTCTATGGAGCACCTACCTGGCATAAATCAAGGTATCAAGGTACTTCATGGCAAAATACTTTATTTCCCCACTTTATTGTCCATCATCCCAAGCCTGGAGAGGTTGCACAAGTTGGCTAGTGTTTATTGGGAAAGAGGAGCCTATTGTGAATTGCATCCAAGCTACTGTGAGGTGAGCACAGGCAATTCAGCATTGCTTGAAGGAAACAATGGCTCTGCTATTTCACCTCCAAGTCAGACACCACCAGCCAGCCCAAAACAGTTGATATGAAAATTATTTAAAGTAGGCTTGGTGCCCATAGCTCAGTGGTTAGGGTGCCAGCCACAGTGGGCCTGGAGGGTTCGAACTCAGCCCAGGCAAGCTGAAACAGCAATGATAACTAAAAAAAAAAAAAAAGCCAGGTGTTGTAGTGGGCACCCAAAATGTTTCAGTGGGGTGGGACCATACGTAGGTCTCTATACAGGTTAGGTTGACAAGTAGATAACGTTATTTGGGGGGAATCAATGTCTATGGAAAGAAGATAGTGGCAGCACCTTGGGGCGGAGAGAGAACTCAACCAACTGCAATCAAATCCAACAAAGCCAACCTTGGCAGAGGTCTGGATTAGACAGCCAGTCAGAATTGTCCCAGGAGGGCCTTTATGTTCCTACCACATTGGATTAATGGAAGTGGGCAGCCCTGGGAAGGGCATGTCCTTAGGCAAGGAGGTTCCCAGCAGTTGAGGCAATCCCCCCAAGAAGTTGACAGCTGAAGGCTATCTGCAATCCTATCAACCTGGATCCTAGGAGGGGATGCTAGGAGGTGCATTTCAATGAACACCACAAGCAAAAAAGAGACATGACTCCCCATGGTGGCAGACCTAGACAACAATAGGGGATGGCAGTCCATCTCCTCTTAGATTAATTAATCTAAACTCTGCTATGAGCCCAGTGTTTTATAAAGGGAAACTCCGATGTTTAGCAAAGAAATTGTGCCAAAGAAAGACTGCAAACCCTGAAGGACAGAAAGAGAAATTAAAATGTTAGAAATCCTAAATTCCCACCTTAGTTATTCTGAAAGAAATGATTTACCAAACATGGTACAAAATATACAGAAAACAGTTGAGAAATATTAAAAATGACAACAAAGTCCACAAGCACAAAAATAGTCTAAAGGGTTATTTTATTTCTATCTAATTCTAAAATGATAGCCGTTCTTAAATGTAATAGCCTTAGGATGCTGTTACAATCGAAATGTTAGCAGAAAATAATAAACCACATTTGAAGCAAGAAAAAACCTGAAACTAAACCAGCTGCAATAACAAATTGCCACAAGGAAATAGTATGTTCTAATTTTTAATTTTGCTTTTCAAGAACAGAGAACTCCAACAATAATAATAAAAGGTGAAAAGCCTAGACCATAAAGACAAATAACAGATACTGAATATTTCTGAGGCCTGCAGAGGCAGTTCCCTTGCATCAATTTATTACAGAAAGAGTCAATTTAAAGTTTTTAAGTGATCTTTGGTAGCCTAAGTGTAATTGGATATGATGTAGCAAATAAAGGCTTTTCCAAGAGAACAGGGAGAGAAGGCAAAGGAAAGAGGCAGAGAGAAGCCTTGACATTTTGCTTTTTTTCTTTTCTTAACACATCATGGCCTTCATAAGGCCTTATAGTCTCAAAAATACTATTACAATGATTTCTTTCTCTTCTTTCAAAAGAGTTAATCTCTAATATAGCCCCAGAAATCAAACTGCCTCCAATACCTTCCAGCCGTGTGGTCTTCACATAGCACTTAATTTCCCTGTACCGAGGTTCCCTCAGCTGAAAAATGTAGATTACAATAGCCACATAATTGAGGCTAGACAAAAGAAAAATATCCTTGTTCAAGTGCTTAGCTCAAGGTTTTACATAGTTAACTATCTCCATTGTTGCTATTATCATCATTATTACCGATATTATTAATCTAAATGATATACAGGTTGATGATAGCACCTAGGTAGGTTTACCAAGATGTTTTTTTCAGAAGCTAGCTAAATAAATAAATAAATAGGTTTGATAAATAGCACCATGGTTATGGTGCCAGCCACACGCACCGAGTGTGGCAGGTTCAAACCCGACCCGGGCCAGCTAAACAACTGCAACAAAAAAATAGCTGGGCATTGTGGCAGGCACCTGTAGTCCCAGCTACTTGGGAGGCTGAGGCAAGAGAATCTCTTAAGCCCAAGAGTTTGAGTTTGCTGTGAGCTGTGATGCCACAGCACTTTACCGAAGACGACATAGTGAGACTCTGTCTCAAAAATAAAAAATAAAATAGAGCGGTGCCTATGGCTCATGGGTAGGGCGCCAGCCCCAAATACAGAGGGTGTCTGGTTCAAACCCGGCCCTGGCCAAACTGCAACAAAAACAAAGCCGGGTACTGTGGCAGGCACCTGCAGTCCTAGCTACTCAGGAGGCTGAGGCAAGAGAATCGCCTAAGCCCAGGAGTTGGAGGTTGCTGTGAGCTGTGTGATGCCACAGCACTCTACCGAAGGCGATAGAGGCTCTGTCTCTACAAAAAATAAATAAATAAAAACAAAAAAGAACAAAAACCAAAACCTCCCATAATTAAATGGTACTTCTGAAATGCCTAAAATAGGAATAAGGAACTTTTCTTTTTAAATTTTTTTTTTTTTTCATTTTTTTTTTTTTTTTTTTTTTTGACTGGGATGGAGTTCGAACCTACCACCCCCAGTATATGGGGCTGGCACCCTACTCCCTTTAAAGTTCAGAAGAAACATCCAAGAATACTGAAGGAGTTGTTAATATTGGGTGTGAACACTAAGGAAATACAGGGCCCCTTCTGTCTTCTGTGACACAGATCTTCTCATCCTGCTAGGTCATAAAATGGGCCTGGGTTTGGGTCACCTTCCTACCTCACATGCCTTCTTCTCAGACACATCACACAGGACACTGCAAACATGGCAAACAAAACTAAGGTTCACACACCTCTTCCCTAACAGCTCACAGCAACACACCTGGCAGAGACGCACCAGGAGTGATGCAAAGATGTGTGGAGAACAAGCCTTTCTGTACTTTCTGTGTGCTTGTCTACTGTGTGGATAAGGCTAAAAATGGTGTGGCTAAAAGGAAAAAGAAAAGAAAAAACAATAAAAGGCTTTCTTCCCAGATAGACTTAAGGGCAAATGGATTATATTCATTGCGCAGACATTTCTTTTTACTTTAATGCCATTCCATCAGCCTGCTAACTCAGTCTTAAAGACAAAAAGTGAATTTGAAGATTTATAAAATAGCATCATTGATCGGCAATAAAATCTGAAAACCTGACATCTAGGCTGATAGTATTTTAAAAACAACAAAGCAAATGTATGCTGGATATATAGAGAAGCTGCAACTTCATTGCTGTTTCAAACTGTAAGAGTTGTTTTTTTTTTTTTTTTAAGACAGGGTCTAGCTCTGTCACCCAGGCTTAAGTGCAAAGGCCTAATCATGGCTCATGGCAACCTTGAACTCCTGGGCTCAGGTGATCCTCCTACCTTAGCCTCCCCAGTGGCTGGGACCACAGGTTTGTGCCACCATACACAGCTAAACTTTTTAATTTTCTATAGAGATGGGGTCTTACTATGTTGCCCAGCCTGGTCTCAAACTCGGTCAAAATGTCAGATTCTCAATTCTTGGCCATGAGCATGCCCACCATTTCAAAATAGGTATCACAGTTTGAAAAATCATATATTAACATGATGGAAATGGTTTTTTTAATAAGAAATCCTGCCATGTGGAAACTCACCTCACTGCATGGTTTTGAAAACTATATAGATACAAATATTAAAAACAATAACAAAGAAAAGTCTAGGACCATATTCAGAGAAATATGTATCCTCAAGTACACTGGGAAAGTTTTTATAATCTATACAGGATCTAACATATTATTTATTTTTCAAAATACCTGCTAGCACTCAGTACAGACGTGATAGCCAGCATCAAAAGCAATGTGACTGTGTTCCATGACTTACACGGCATTCCACTAGATGTAATAAAGACAAATCAAACGTAAATACCGTTCCTTGGTTGGATTGCTTTCTCCACACATTCTCCACTTTTATTGCCTTGTCTTAATTTCCCTTCCCTCCATTTCTCCTTCATTTTTCATATTTATGCATTTATTTGATATTTTCTACTTTGAAGGCACATTTTAAATGTTGCCTTGTTTTATTCTCACATGAAACAACCATCACATTTTTTTTTTAATTGTTGGAGATTCATCGAGGGTACAAGAAACCAAGTTACACTGATTCCATTAACTATCATCTTTTAAAAGTTAGAAAACTGAGCCTGAAACACTAAAGGACCTGTTCATGACTTCAGAGTAGGAGGATGAATGAGAACTTAATTTTAATTTTTCTGATTCCACACTCCGTTTCTCAATGGTCATAGATTTTGTTGTACATCAGTTTTCTTCCTTTCACCTCTTCTCTTCTTCTTTCCTTGAGGCGACACTGCACTGTGCTTACTGTCCCTGACTAGTTTGGGTGTGGCCTCCCTTGAAACATTTCAACCTGTCTTTTCCCCTGTTTAATCTCCCTGCCTAGTCCCTTCACCTTGCTAATTCCTACTTCCCCTCTAGGTGTCAGCTTAGATGACCTACACAAGCAACCTTCCCAGAGCACAAGCTCAGTCCTGGAGGGGGTGCCTCTCCTATGTGCTGGCAGAACATTTTATGTCTCCCTCCCTTGAAGAGGATTTAAGATTCATGGCTCCTTGAAGACAGGGATTATGTCTCACTTATTCAATATTGTGATGCCTCCAACCTGGCAAAAGTCTAGTTTCTAGACCTCACAAACAGCAAATCATTTGACTATGGAAATATGTAGAAAGATATAAATAAGGAGGGCTCTAAAAACGTCCATAGTTTAACGAGGGAGAAAGTCATATGAGCCTGAATCTTTCTGTAAAGCTACTAAAGAACACTATCTCCTTAAAATACTAGAATGACTTCTATCCCACTCTGCCTCTAATATGGCCTTATGACACAATCCATCTCCCTGTAATTCAGTGTTAAACAGATTCTAATACTGTTAAAAATATCACAATTCCTTTCTTTTATCATGAAAGAAAAGAAAAGCTGGCTATAATAGGATTTCTACATCAGCAATATTTACTTGAAACCTGCTTCACTATTGCATTATGCCATTTTAATATCAAATATATCAGACCTAGAGACAGGAATAGAAAATAGCAACCACCCAGGTACCCATTATTCAGTTTTATTAAATCATAACCTTCTGTCATATTTAACTTCATTTAAAAAAATTATGAACAAACCTAAAATAGGGTTTCTACCCCTCTCTAAAACTATTCCCTACCTCCTAGAAAAAGACACTGTTCTGAAGTTGATGTGCTCTTTATAAATGTATATATATGTGTGTGTATATATAAAGAATATACAGGTCTATTTAGTGGATTCTTAAATATTACATTAAACTATGCATTTGACAATATGGCAGGCAAGTTTCAACAAACCTTGCTAAAAAGAGAGCAGTAGAGTCTTAATACATTACAAGAATCCCTTTAAATACATATTTGAGTTTACACACGAGTAGAGGAAATCTGGAGGTATGACATAACAGAGGTGAACCAAGGGTACTGAGTAAGTAACTACTAAAGTCATAGCTGAGGGAATGGTGACTACAACTCCTACATAAGGTCAGAACTTGACACTGCACCCAATTTCTCCTCATCTTTGTCTACACTTACAAATGTTAGATTTTTAAAATCAGTTCCAATAGTTTCCAGTAGTTTTCATTTGTTTTTCCCTGATTACTACTATGTGGATCACTACAACAATTTTCAGACAGACTGTGTTATGGTCCATTATTTCACTTCCAAGAAACACAGTCAACAGGCTTTCTGATTCACCCTTGCAAGTTTCACCTTGCCTGGCTTGTCGGTGTTGCTAGAAGGGCCTCATTTGTTTCTGTCCAGGAGGATTTTACGTTTCTTGATTTTTGTGTATTTCCAAACTTTCATAACAACCCATGTAAAGGTAAGCATGTATTTACTGGTCATATTATTTATTTATTTATTTATTTTTCTTCATAAAACTGACTTTATCTTATTTTTTTCCCCACTTAAATTTCTTAGCTAAATATCTTTATTGTCCTGGTGACTTCCGGCTTCTGGTTCTAATTTTCTTTTTTTTCTTCTTCTTCTTCTTTTTTTTTTTTTTTTTTTTGCAGTTTTTGGCCAGGGCTGGGTTTGAATCCACCACCTCCAGCATATAGGGCCAGCACCCTACTCCTCTGAGCCACAGGTGCCGCCCTGGTTCCAATTCTCTTGATGGACACCATGTCTCTACGCTCCTTTGGATTTTCTGCATGTCTCTTAATACCCAGGCCACTCTCCGCTCAGATTCACTCTTCAAGTGCTGACTTTAGGCTGGAGTTCAGCCTTTCTTGATCTTGGGAAAATGGCATCTGAACTTCCTCTCACTCCTTTCTCTCTCTGGTTCTTCGTGTGGGTTTCCACACCAGCCTCTGGCCCCTTCCCTTCTGCTGGGTCAGCCTGGGGGCTCTTATTCTATCTGACAGATCTCAGGCACACTCTGCTTTCACCAACTTTGCCCCTCAATGTGGGTTCCTTGGTCTTGTCTCTGGGTTTTGAGTGTGCAGTTCCTGAGAACTCTTCAAGAACTTCTTTTTACTTCTCTTAACTTTTTCTGCTGGAACAGGAGCCTTGGTTCTCTGCTGCCCTGTATCAGCTTAATTTTGCACAGTGACATTCCCTTACTTGGAGAGACTGCGCCTCCCACTCTGTGTGCCCTTTCCTTAGTTTTCACGCTGTTGCTGGTCAGATCTTCCATGGGTTCAATGCTTTTCCCAGCTGCTCTCAGACTTCTCTTCACCACTACCAAGGGTGCAAGTGACATGCCTCCCTGGGCACAGACTGCTGCTTCTTGCCAACTGACAGCCCCCCTGTAGTCCCCTCTGCTGTAGTCATGCAGTGCAGCCTCTGGGTTCCTGTGTGTGACATTTTCATCTTTTCCACCTTTCTTCCTAGAGGACGTGGAAATACTGCTTTTGTTTTGTGACTTTCCAGGGTCTCTGGTCCCTAGGACATTTTCCATGGGTTTTACTTTAAGGGCTCAAAGGACCCTTCCAAGTATTTTTGGAGGTTTCCCACTGTAAGGGGTTTGCTTTGGAGCACTGCCGGTCATTTTTAATATATCATTGGTCACCATCCCATCACCCATTTCGTTCTTAGGCTACTTTCTGTTGATTAGGAGGAGTTCCTTATAAATATTGAAAATTATTTGACGTACCACTATATTCCTATTAGAATTGATACAATTAAAATGATTAATCACATCAAGTGCTGCTAAAGATGTAGAGCAATTAGAATTTTCATACACTACTAGTGGGAATTTAAACTGGTACAACCACTTCATAACCCAATTTAGTAACAAAGTTAAACATATACCTACCATTTAAAGAAATCATTCCATGTCCAGTAATGGCTAGGTAAATACCCCAAAGAAGTAAAAGCTTATGACCACAGAAAGACTCATACATGAATCTTCATAGAGGCTTTACTCATAACAGCAAAAACTGGAAATTACCCAAACATTTATAATGAGCAAATGGAAAAACAAACTGTGAAAGGGAATACTTCTTAGCAATGAAAAGGAATAAACTGCTAATAAACACTATGACATGGATGAATCTCAAAATAATTATGCCAAGTAAAATAAGCCAGCCGAGGTCACACATTCTATGATCTCACTTACATAATTCTGAAAAATAAAAACTAATAGTTATAGCAGATCACTGGTTTCCAGGGGTAAGATGTGAGGAAGGAGGGATTTCCAATGCCTAGGAGGAAACTTGAAGATAATGGGTATGTTTATTATCTTCATTCAGGTGGTAAGTTCATGGTGTATATATGTCAAAATTTATAAGATTGTGCAAGTATGTTCAGCTCATCACATGTCAACTTATTGTATTCTTTAAATAAGTATAGCTTATTTTACGTAAATTATATCTAAATAAATTAGTGTTTTTATTAAAGACTTCACAAGGATAAGAGAATAAAGGAGAATCCTAATAAAGGTAGGCCTCTATCTTCTCAGCATTTCCCAATTAGGTTTCAATTAGCAAAATTTCCTAACCTTTTATTCACATTTTGTTAAAAACAAACAAAACACCATCTCAAGCTAGAAACAGAAAGAGAAAGGTGGCATTACCAAAGAGAATTTGATTTTGAGAAATAATTGATAGAAAGTGTCGAAATGAGAGTCCAGATCTTAACAATATAGTTCTTCCTACAGGAAATACACTGTTAATATTTTAACTGCTAATAGTATTATACTAATCAGTGTATCAGTATGTAAAATTTTGTACTGGACTCAAGTTTCATGTAATGATAATAATACAATATCAATCAGCCTGTATACTTTTCTCCCCATTGATGACATTGATCCTAATGCATTATTATTCTTATCAAAGACTATAATTGTTTTTCTTTCTTTACCTAATTCCATTTTCATACCTTCCTTTTCCTCAAATGGAATAAACCAGGAAATCCATAAGTTGTACCTCACTAAGTACTAGAAGCATTAAATTACAACTTAGATCAAAAAATCTACATATCAGCCTTAATTATTTAGAAGATGATAATTGTTGAGCCCTCTAAACACAAACGTACAGCTTGAGTATCTTCAATCTGAAAATCCAAAATGTTCCAAACTCTGATACTTTTTAAGTGTCAGCTGACACCAAAAGTGGAAAATTCTACACCCAACCTCATATAATGGGGTCCAATCAAAACACAGACAAAACTTTGTTTCATGCACAAAATTATTTAAAATATTGTAGAAAATTTACCTTCAGGCTATGTAAGATGTATATAAAACATAAGTGGAATTCATGCTTAGAACTGGGTCCCAAGATATCTCATTATGCACATTCAAATATTCCAAAATATGAAAAATCCAAAATCTGAAATATTTCTGGTTCTATGTATTTTGGATAAGGTATACTCAACCTGTGTCTCAGTACCTACCATCTCCAAAAAGATATGTCACAAGCCTGGTAAGTGTTTGCTTAAGATCAAACTCTACAAGCTTCATGGCTTCCATGGTGTGTGTCTCTTGTTTAAGGGCAGAGCGAGAACTCTGTTCAAAGAGCTGCAGGCTTTCTCCATCCTTTATGCCAGCAAATAACTGTAAACCAAAAAGAATAACACAAACAAATTAAATCACATTCTGGTGCATCTATATCAAACATCTTCAAATTTAAAATGGGTTAAATTTTGCTAATTTTTTTAATTCTAAGTTATAATGTGGGAATAAGACTCATTATGTCATAGTCAATAAACATAACGAAATTAACATTCACTCAGTACCAACTCTGCACAAAGTGCTATGCTACATGGTATGGAAGGTCTTTAGGGAATTAAAAGATATTGTTCTGATCTGTGCTGATCTCTATTTTTCATTTGCATGAACTTATACTCATTTCCTAGTGAGAAGATTATCCTCAATTCTAATAGAAATGTAAGTGAATCAGGGTTTCAAACTTAAAAATTACATTCCTGACCATCCTGCAGGTGGTTGCTAAGGCTCAGGGAATGATCTGAAAAATGGGAATAATAATAGTATATAAGTAGATTTCATTACAAATAAAATAGGACATGAAAATTACAGAGTATATGGAACATTCCAATGGCTAAATAAGTTTTCATCATCATCCTTATTAATCTCTATTATTAGTCATAAGTTGCTTCACAATTGAAATGAAGTATCATTATTAGCAATGTAGCAGAACTTACTTGAAAGGAGATTAGCTCAAGATGGATAATTAAGCAAATGTTATCTATCATTCTTCCCACATGAAATCCCATGAAGTCAAAAATAAAAATGTTTTACAAGAAGGGGTCAATTGCCATTTCTGGTAATGTTGGTTTGGATAATTAGAAACAAATCTGCTAATAAAGGCTACTAAATAACACAAAAATTCTTAAAAGCATTGAAGAAGGAAAACAAAAAGGCAGAATAAATAAAACTCTACTAGAAACATGAAGCTGGAATAAATGAAACAAAACAAAAAATAGCACAAAAGCCAGAGAGAAGCATTGATTGTATGTGCCTTATCCAACTTAACAAGTGAAAACCTAAACAGTGATTGTGACAACTTACCATGGCAAGCGAGACAAAAATGAAAGCCTGTTGTCTGGCCATGTTTGGGTGTTTGATCAATAGCCCGAAAAGGACTCATCCCCATGATAAGGATGAGCACAAGGTAAGCCAGTCCTTGCAGTGAGACACCACATTTCCTGAGCAATAGAGAAAGCCTCAGGCTGCAAAACTGAACTAAGGCGATTCCAGACTGATAGTCCCTCTAGATGTCGAGTAAAATAAAACAAAACGATTTTAGAAAAAATTCTACTATCTTTGGCCTCCACTTATTCTTACAAGACCTAAAACAATGACCGCTGCTAAGGTCTGTACCTAGTAATATGGGCTCCCTCTAAAAATAATTTAGAAAAAAAAGGAACAAATGATACTCTTAAATACTATGCCTTCAGCACAATTTGAAGAGAGAGAATACCCACAGTTCAAAATAACTATATGTAATAAGGAAGAAAGAAAGGAAGGGAGGGAAGGAGGTAGACAGGTCAGCTAAAATCCTGATAGAAAATTATTATATTCTCACCCTACTATAATCCTTCAAGGTAAGCCAGGACAAGCTAAGAAAAACAATGGGAAAGAGAGAAGAGGGGAACAAGTGAGATGCTAAGGCTGATCTAAAATCACCACCAGAGGAGGTTATCCTATGTGTGAAAATCCTAGAACAGTTTCCTAGTACACCTGAGCAAGGACTACAGAAGAGGAATGTAGAAGCATGGCCCATTTGAAGTGACAGACTTCAGAAAGCATGTTTACAATGGAAAAGAAAGAGACAAAAGAAAGTGAAAGATAACCTTCACAAATGGGTGGGAAGGAGTGAAGAAAGAAAAGGGAACATTCAGGGTTGCACAAGATAAAACACACCTCAAAAATTAGAGGATTTACAAAAATGTCTCCTAACTTCTCCCCCCAAAAGGAATCCACTGAAGACTCTATCCTTGCTACACCAACAGAAGAGGGCACCAGAGAACCAGAAAATCTACAAAACCAAAAACCAAAAAACCAACAAAAAGGAACAAAAGAAAATTCAATACAAATATAGAAAATTATTACCCCAAATCAAAAAGTCAATTCAAAAGATTTCACCTAACAAAAATCCAACTCCTTCCCCCCCACCAAAGAAAACCAGGAATAGAAGAAAAATATAAGTTAATACTTAAAAACTAAACATGAAGGGCGGCGCCTGTGGCTCAGAAAGTAGGGCGCCAACCCCATATACCGAAGGTGGCAGGTTCAAACCCGGCCTTGGCCAAACTGCAAAACAAACAAAAAAATAGCCTGGCATTGTGACAGGCGCCTGTAGTCCCACCTACTCGGGAGGCTAAGGCAAGAGAATCACCTAAGCCCAGGAGCTGGAGGTTGCTGTGAGCTGTGTGACGCCACGGCACTCTACCAAGGGCGATGAAGTGAGACTCTGTCTCTACAAAAAAAAGAAGTGATACTCAGAAGTGTGAGAAACCCAGGCAAGTTTCCTGAGCCCCTATAACCTCGTGCTCCTCCCCCAAATGGGGAAGGTGCTGGTATTGCAGGGTGGTACAGGGGTGAATATGTAGAAGAAGGGGTCTGAGGGCAGTTGTGCCACAGGTTCCTAACGAG
>CAUYRH010183542.1:0-13263 GCA_963574655.1 Perodicticus potto
TGAAATCTCTCCCTCTACCAGGAGCTTTGGTGTTTTCTGTATTCTTTTCTGTAAATCAATTCTGTCTTACCACGGAGGGGTGGGGGTGGGGAAATAATGTAATGAAGAATAATAAAATACATATATTAAAAAAAAAAAAAAAAAAACTAAGAGAATGTGTTGCTGGCAGACCTGACTTACAAGAAATACTGAAAGAAGTTATTCAGACTGAAAACAAGTGACCTAAGGCAATAATTTGAATCTACACACATACAAAAAAAGAACACAGGCAAAGATAATTATCAAAGACAATCTATGCATTTCTCTTTCTTTTTTTTTTTCTTGAGACAGTCTCACTATGTTGCCCTCAGTAGAGTGCTATGGTGTCACAGCTGACAGCAACCTCAAAACAAACTCTTGGACTTAAGCGATTCTCTTGCCTCAGCTTCCCAAGTAGTTGAGACTACAGGTGCCCACCACAACGCCTAACTGTTATTGTTGTTGTTGTTGTCGTCATTGTTTAGCAGGCCTGGACTGGGTTCAAACCTGCCAGCCTCGGTGTATGTGGCTGGCCCCCTAATCACTGTGCTACAGGCGCCGAGCTGCCTTTCTCTTTCTTAATTTAAAAAACAGTTGCATAAAACAATATGTATATAGTCACATTGTTTGGCCTACAACATATAAAATGTAACATATTTGTCAGGACAAAGGAAGCAGATGGAAGCAAAGTTGTATCATACAAAAGAAGTGACTCTAGTTACTAACTCAGATCCATAGGAACAAATGAAGTGACTAACAAACGGGAAATATATACTTGCTCTTCTTTCTGTTCTCAGCTTCTTTTAAGTACACAAAATTATATTAAATAATAAGTGTAATAATGTATGTTGGTTATAACAAGTGTCATAACATATGTAGAAATAATATGTATAATACCTCAAATGGGGGACAGGAGAAATGAGTTTATACAGGAATAAAATTTTCCTATATCACTGGATTCAAGTTAGTATAGCTCTGAAGCCTATTCAGTTTAATTAAAGGGTATATGGTAAGCCTGAGAGCAACCACTAAAGAAACAACTTTAAAAAATAAAAATATGATTAAAGAAATTTAAATTTCACATTACAAAATACTCAGTGCACAAGAAAACAGAAGGAGGACTGGAGAAATAAAAACATTTTCAGCTAATAGAAAACAAACAGTAAAATGGCAGTCATAAATTTTCCCATATCAATAATAACAATAAAGGTGAATGGATTAAACTATTCAATCAGAAGGTAGAGAATGGCCAATAGAAAAGAAAACAAAAACAAAAAAACCAAGATTTGAGTTTATGCTGTTTATTGGAGACAAACGTTAGTGTAGAAGACACAAAGTTATTGAAGATAAAAGGATCCAAAACAAATAATATGATGCAAATAGCACCCATAAGAAAGCTTGAGTGGTTATTCTAATATCAGACAAAAAAGTTTAAAGTTAAAAAAAGTAGAGATAAAGAGTAGCAGCTTATGACGATGAAACAATCAATAGGGAAGATATAACAGTTATAAACAAGTATACAGCTTATAACAAAGATATACAAATACAGATATCAAGGAAAGGAGAAATACACAAGTCAGTAAAAAAAAGTTGGAATATTCAATATCCCATTCTCAATAATAGAACAAATAGAAAATAAATAAGCAAGTAGAGGGCTCAAACTATACTATAAACCAAATTGGCCTAAAAGACATCTATAGAAAATTCTACCCAGTAATACCAAAATATTATATATATTCTTCTCAAGTGAATATGAAGCATCTTTAGGATAGACCATAAGCTAAACCATAAAATAAGCCTTAATAAATATAAGTGGATTAAAATCATGCAAAGCATGTTCTCTGACCACATGGAATGAAGTTATAAATCAATAACAGAAAGTTGAGAAATTCACAAATAAATGGAAATTAGATAAACTTTTAAATAACCAATGGGTCAAAGAAAAAATCAAAGGGAATTAGAAAATTCTTTGATATGAATGAACGTGAAGACACAACATACCAAAACTTATCGGTTGCATCTAAAGCAATGCTTACAGGGAAATTTATAGGTATAAATGACTGTACTAAAAAAAAGGAAAGATCATAACAATAGCCTCACTTTACACCTTAAAAACCTGCAAAACAAGGACAAACAACACCTATAGCAAGCAGAAAGAAGGAAATAAAATGACTAAATGAGAAATAAATGAAATCGAGAAGAGAAAATTATAGAGAAAAATGAATGAACACAAAAGTTGTTTCTATAAAAAGATTAACAAAACTGACAAACCTTTTGCTAGATCAGAAAAACAGGAGATTCACATTACTTACACATACAATCAGAAATGAAGGAGAGAACATTACTACTTACCTTGTTGATACAAAATGGATTATGAAGGCATATTATGAACAATTGTATGTCAGTAAATTAAATAACCTAGATAAAATGGACAAATTGCTAGAAATACACTACCAAAACCAACTTGAAAAGAAATAGAAAATTTGAATAAACCTGTAACAAATAAGTAGGTTAAATTAGTAATTTTAAAAAATACAAGGTGGCGCCTGTGGCTCAAAGAAGTAGGGCACCGGCCCCATATACCAGAGGCAGTGGGCTCATACCCAGCCCTGGCCTTAAAAACAAAAAAATACACACAAAGGAAAAGCCAGGCTCAAATGGCTTCTTAGGTGAATTCTACTGAACTTTTAAAGAAAAATTAGTAGAAATTCTTCCAAAAAGTAGAAGAGCAGTTAACACTACTGACAATACTACAATATGAAGAACCCTTTGAATATGCTCAGTGTGGCTGGACCTCTGTCTGACGCCTACAATCTAGCCCTCTGGGAGGCTGAGCCAGGAGGATTGCTTGAGGCTAGGAATTGGAGACCAGCCTGAGCAAAAGCAAGACCCATCCATCTCTGCTTAAAAAAAAAAAAAAGTTAGTCAGGCATGGTGGCATACACCTGTAGTGCCAGCTACTAACCCAGGCAACAGAGTGAGACTCTTGTCTCAAAAAAAATAAAAAAGAAAAGAAAAGTAAAAGAAAGAAAAAATATGCTCGCCAAAGTGTATGGAGTTTTATTTAGAGGTTGATGAAAATATTCTAACATGGTGATGATTTCACAACTCTGAATATACTAAAAACCATAAATGGTATACTTTAAATGATTAAAGTATGGTATATGAATTTTATCTCAATAAAACTATCACAAAAGTAGAAAGTTAGATATAACCCAAATATCCATTAGTAGGAAAATGGGTAAATAACTTATGGGATGACCACTTAGCAGAATACTATGCAGCCATTAAAATAGTAGAGTATATCTATGAATATATTATGACTTGTACTCAATGTCTAAGATTTTATATTAAGTTTTTAAAAGATGCAGAAATATGTATAATATGAATACATTTTCAATCAAAAACATTCATATATGTGTGATTTATGTATTTGTAGGTATTTTTAAGTAAATTTAGGAAAAAGCTAGGAAATATACATACCAAATTGTAGACCCTTTGGAAGTGAGTTTAAGTATGCTGAACTGGGTGGTGCTTGTGGCTCAAAGGAGTAGGATGCTGGCCCCATATACTGGAGGTGGGGGGTTCAAACCCGGTCCTGGGCCTCCTCTTATACTCCTGTGAGCAGCAAAAAAAAGTATGCTGAATGGGGACTCGCATTTTGTAAAATTTTTAAAGTGCTGTGATTGGGGGTGATTTTTACTGTTTTCAGTATTTTTTAAATTAAAATTTTTAAAAGCATTGTGCCAATGGCCTAGTTTCCAGAATATGTGTCAGTTCTACTCTGGGGATATCATCTGCTATACTCAGGACAAACTCTTGTTCTTTTGATATACTACTCACTTAGGATTAACTCTTCAATTTTAAATATAGTTTAAGGGACAAGAAGTAAATAATCTTGATATAGCCTCTTACACCTGTTACCCAGGGAAATACTTCTAAGCTAGACTTTTTGGAAGAAACTGCTTCCTGTTAGGTGGAAAATCTCAACTCTGCCCTTTACTAGATGTACAGAGCATTAACAATAGAAGAACATAAAATGGAGTGTAACCTTCAGCTGGTGCATAAAGAAACTGCAGTATATCCATACAATGGAATCCTACTCAGCAATAAAAACTAATCATACATGCAACAACCTGGATGCATCTTAAATGCATTGTGCTAAGTAGAAGAAGCCAAACTCAAAAGGCTATTTACTGTTTGATTCCATTTATATGATTTTCTGGAAAGGCAAAACAATAGAGATGGAGTGGAAAAAATGAGTGGACATCAGGGGTTAAAGTGGGGTACACCTTGACTACAAAGTGGTAACAAAAGTAGTTTGTTTTCATAATGGAATTTTTCTGTATCTTTATCATAGTTACATGAATGTCTGCATTTGTTAAAACATGTAGAATTATATACCAAAAAGGATGAATTTTACTGTATATAAGTTTTTTAATAAATATAATTTTAATGGAGGAAAGAAAAACTTGGAGAGACAGTCATTTCCATTATGCAGTGTTGCTATTCTGTTGTCTTTTGATTACCGCTGGAAATTTAAAGCCATTTTACCACTATTCCGTATTTTCTTTTTTTTTTTAGTTTTTCTTTTAATTGCCTTTTTTTTTTTTTTTTTTTTTTTTTTTTGGTAGAGACAGAGTGTTGCTCTGTCACCCTCGGTAGAATGCTGTGGAGTCACAGCTCACAGCAACCTCCAACTCCTGGGCTTAGGCGATTCTCTTGCCTCAGCCTCCCAAGTAGCTGGGACTACAGGCGCCCACCACAACGCCCGGCTAATTTTTGATGCAGTTTGGCCGGGGCCGGGTTTGAACCCGCAGCCCTCGGTATATGGGGCTGGCGCCCTACTCGCTGAGCCACAGGTGCCGCCCTAATTGCCATTTTTAAAATTATTATTCCTTATTTTCTGCCCACAGATCAGCAGAAGTCATCTGTGGACACCATACACACATAAACCCAACATTTAAAAAAAGTCAAAGCAAACTGGAAAATACATTTATCACATACAAGGAGCTAATTGCATAACATACGATGTATGTAACCTTTTTAGAGTACAAAAGTCAACAATCCAATTAAAAAGTGGGGAAAAGAAATTTTATGGAAAATTTAAAATGACCAATAACACACATGATCAGAAATGTACTACAAATTAGCAATGTGCTTTCTTTTTTTAAAAGCCTTTTAGATTTATAGAAAAGTTGCAACAATAGTATTAGAGTTACCGTATATCCTTTACTCACCTTCTCCTAATGTTAGTGTCTGATTTAACTGTAGTACAATTATCAAAGGAAACTACTAGTGATACAACACTATTAATTACATTAGACGTTTTTGAATTTTGCCAGTTGTCCTGCTAGTGCCCCTTTCTGATCCAGGATCAAATCCAGGATCCCATGTTGCATTTTGTTATCTGTTTTTTTATTCTGTTCCTATTTGTGACAGTTCCCAGTCTTTATGATTAATGTGCCAATTTTGAGGAGTACTTGTCATTTGTGGAATGTTCTTACGTGGGGTTTATCTTATATATTCTCATGACTAAATTGGGGGTTTGTATTTTTGGTAAAAATGTGTACCAGAAAACTAATCTTGAGCCCTTTTTTGTGCATTATGTTAGGAGATACTTGGATTGATAATACTGGTGATGTTAACCTTGATCACTTGGTTAAGATGGTTATTTGCTGGGTTTCTTTACTGTAAAGTTACGATATGCCTCTTTGTAATGACTAAATATCTTCTGGAAGATACATTGAGACCATTCAGATATCCTGTTTCTCATCATGATTTTGTGTACTACTTTTAGCATTTATTAATGATTCATGATAGCAATAATTATTTCTATAGTGTTTACCTAACAGTGACTGTCTCAGTCTGTTATAACCAAAAGAAACTGAGACTGGGTACTTTACGAAGAACAGAGATTTACCACATGTTCCCACTTACAAGTGGGGGCTAAAATGTGGGTATGCATGATCATATAAAGTGGAATAACAGACAGCGAACACTCCCAAAGTGGGAGGGGCTGAGGGATGCAAAATTATCTATTGAGTACAATTTACACTATTCCAGTGATAGCCACCCTAAAAGCTCAGACCTCACTGCTATTCAATATATCCATGTAACAAAACTGCACTCCTACCCCCTGAATATATTGTGGGGAAAATACTAACAGAAAAAAAAGAACATTTATTTCTCACAATTCTAGAGGCAAGGAAGTCCAAGATCAAGGTATCTAGTGAAGGCTGCTGTCTGCTTCCAAAATGGCACCTTGTTGCTGCATTTTCTGGAAAGGAAGAACACTATCTTCTTAAATGGTGGAAGAGACAGACGGACAAAAGGGAGGAGGTAATGACCTTTATAAGGTCATTAATCCCAGTCACAAGGTTTACACCTTCATGGCTTAATTACCTTCTAAAGGCCACACCCCTTAACACTATGACATTGATGATTAAGTTGCAACATATGAGTTTTGGGTGACATATTCAGACCACAGGAGTGGTTTTCTGTTTATTTTATTCTTTGTATATTAATTGAAATTATTCTGTAGCAGAGAGGTTTAATCTCTGACTAATTTATTTATGTATTGGTATTAGCATGGACTCATGGTTGTTTACTTTATTCCGTGGCTTATAACCTAATGTCATCGTTATTTTGTTGCTTAAATGTTCTACCCTTGCCTGTTGAGAGTTCCTTTAGGTTGACCTCTCTGTCCTTTCGACATGTCCCCATTTTTTGCCCACTTCCTTATTTTCAAGCACTGCAAGCTATTCCAGTTTCATCTTATATTTTTCCTGCCCCAGCTTTGTAATTAACTGTTTCTACGTGGATCCCTACTTCCTTCTAGTGGAAAAATAGTTTTTATAAACCAAGATCTGGGAACTAGATATTGAGATATCATTTTTTTAACCTGTGAGAATGTCAAATATTGTAAAGATTGATAAATGTTGCCAAGAGTAGGGAAAGTAGACACTCATGTACGCTTTAGATAGGAGTATAAATATTACCTTTGTGGAGGAAAATTTGGCAATATCTATTAAAAATTCAAATGGTAGATCTACTTTTAGAAATTTGTTTCATAGAAATATTTATTTATGCTCAAAGCTATGTGTACATGATTATTTATTGTAGCATTATAATAGCAAAAACCTAGAAACAACTTTAAAGTTTATCAATAAAAGACTTAGTAGTTAAAAAATTACAGTACAATCATAGAATTAAATTTCACATTGGCAATTAGATGAGAACTTCTTCATTGTTATGGACTGAATGTTTCTCCCCCAGATTCATATGTTAAAATCCTAAACCCCAATGTGATGGTATGAAAAATTGTGACTTTTGAGGGATAATTAGGATGGGAGGGTGGAGTCCTCATGAATGGATTAGTTGCCTTATAAAAGAAACCCCAGAAAGCTCTCACTCTCTTTCTGCCATGTGAGGATAATAGGGAGAATTCAGCAGTCTGCAATCTGGAAGAGGCCCTCACAAGAACCTGACCACAAGGGTACACTAATCTCATATGTACAGCATCTGAACTGTAAGGCTGTACATAGTTTATAATTATTGTTTATAAGTCACCCAGTCCATGGTATTTTGTTATCATAGCATGTACTGAGACACTTATCTTTTTGAAACAAATCTATCTATTTACATTTGTGCCTATACTCTAGCCTCCTCCACTCACTAAATAACCTAATGGTTAAAGGCATGGAATCTAATGCCATATTCCCACTGTACGGCTCTACCATATCCTGGCTTTGCCATTTACTAGCTATGTGACCAATCCTGGCTGTGGGACCCTGAGTATATTATTTAAACTCACTGTGCCTTACTTTTCTCATTTTTTAAATGAGAATAATAATAGTATCTATATGGGTTGTACCCATAGCTCAGTGGGAAGGGTGCCAGCCACATACACCCAGTCTTGCCAGTTTGAACCCAGCCTGGGCCAGCTAAACAACAACAAACTCAACAAAAAAATAGCTGGGCATTGTGGTGAGCGCCTGTAGTCCCAGCTTTTCGGCAGGCTGAGGCAAGAGGATTGCTTAGGCTCAAGAGTTTGAGGTTGCTGTGAGCTCTCACAGCACAGCACCTTACTGAGGGCAACATAATGAGACTTTGTCTCAAAAACAAAAATCTCACAGGGCTTTTGTGAGGATTAATTGAATACATGTAAGGTGTTTTGAATAGTGCCTGGTACATAGTAAGAGCTCAACAAATGTTAGATTATCATGATAAAGGATAAAGTGTCCTTGCTCTGATCTAAGACCATCCTCTTCATTTGTGCTTTTGATTCTAGTGCCCTGATTTTTCAAGGACTTCACACTTGCAATTGTACTCCCATCTTTCTCATTCCATCACCAATCTATCATTCTCATCAGCATATCAACATGTTCTAAGATGTCCCGTTTATTAAAAAGAAAAACTTACATGACTGAAATTTCCATCAAGCTTTTGCTGCATTTGTCTGTTCTTCACAGAAACATTTCTTAAGTTCTCTATAGTCACTGTCTCCACTTCTTCCATTTTTTCCTCAATCTGCTTCAATAAGTCATTGCTCTTGACAATGCCTTCAGTAACCCACCTTGCCATCTCACCAAATTGATGGCCATTTCTCTGTCCTAGTATTTCTCAACTAGTTGCTCGGCTATATTCAATGCAGTTTACCACTCTAACTTGAAACTGTATTCTCTTGGTTTCTATGCAACCATAATCCTGGTTTTCCTTCTTCCTCGCTGGTAACTTCTCATTCTCCTTTATTGGCTCCTTGGTCTCTGCTTCTCTAAATATTATTGTGCCCCAAGTCTCTCTCTTTGGACATTTTTTTTCTGATTTGACTCTCTCTCTAAAACCTCTCAGCTATTCTCATAACTTTATACTATTCTATGAGTTTATGACTAACAAATATACTGTTTATTTCTAGCTCAGACCTTTCTGTTTAGCTCTAGATTCTTACATCCAACCAACTCCCTGAAAAGGCCAATTGAATGCCAAAAGCATCTCAAATTTAACAAGTAAAAAAATATAACTTGAATATCCACCTCTGTCAACTCATTATTTTTCTTATCTTTCCCACCTCAGTAAATGGTACTTTTTTTTTTTTTTTTTTTTGAGACAGGGTCTCACTTTGTCACCCTCAGTAGAGTGCAGTGGTGTCACAGGTCACATCATCCTCAAACTCTTGGGCTTAAGTGATTCTCTTGCCTCAGCCTCCCAAGTACCTGGGACTACAGGCGCCCACCACTTCACCTGGCTATTTTTTTTTTTTTTTTGGATGCAGTCGCCATTGTTGTTTAGCAGGCCCAGGCCAGGCTCGAACCTGCCAGCCTCAGTGTATGTGGCAGGCACCCTACTCATTAAGCTGTGGGCGCCAAGCCAGGAAATGGTACTTTCATCCAAGTTCTAAATTATGTTCTTCATTCGTCTCACTTTACACATATAGAGAGTAATCTCCAAAATATATACCATTGTTTTCTCCAACTTAACTACTAATATAATCCACCCTAGACCAATGCACCATTGTCTCTCATATAGACTACTTCATAAGTCTCCTGCTGTTCTTTTTTCCATTCTTGCCTCTTTACAATCCAGTCTCCAAATAACAAAGAGAGCAATATTTAAAAAATAAAATTTTTGTCCTGTAACTAACTGGCTTAACACCTTTCAATATTTCTCCATACTAGTTAGAATGCAAAGCAATCTGAGAGTGATAACACTGAAAATGGAGATTCAGGGAACTCCAGGGGTCTATTCCTCCACTAATGATTAAGTTGGCAAAAACTTTTAGAATCAACTTTTTTGAAACTCCAGTATCTAATTTTTTTTTTTTAAAGGCAGGATAGTGCTTGATAAAGGCTATTACATTTTAGTAAGAGACACTGTGGCGTTTTTACTTACTTACCCAACCCCCAGTCACCAGCTAGGTGACAGCCATGAAATGACAACATTGTTTGTGGTTCAGCCTGCTGGTGCAAAAAGAAGTATACAGATCCTTTTCTCAAAGAACTGTGGCCATGCATTTCCATCTGCCTCATGGTTCCCCAAATGATCAGCTCAGGGACATGTCTTTGTTCTTTCTTTGGCCTGCCAGCCATTCCCCTGAACCTCAAACTCTCCGGAACAGAATGGCCTCCTGGGTATCAATTTTTAAATCATTTTTTCATCGTGGTAAAATACTCATAAAATGTATCATCTTAACCATAGTTAAGTGTGCAGTTCAGTGGAATTATATACATTGGTATTGTGTAACCATTACTACCATCTTCAGTGGTTCTCAACCTTCCTAATGCCCCAATGTATTTTCATTGTTTAAAAAGGGGTCACAACCCACAGGTTGAGAACCGCTGATCTATTTCTAGAACTCTTCTTGTTACAAAACTGAAACTCTGTAAATGATAATGATAACTTACCCAGATCCTGGCCATCATGTTCTCCTTCCAATCTCTAGAAAATCTGACTACTATGGGTATCTCATAAGTAGAATCATGCCACATTTGTCTGTTTGTTTCTGGCTTTATCTCATTTAACACAATACCCTCAAGATTCATCTATGTTGTGGTATGTCTGAATTCTCTTCCTTTAAAAAGCAGAATGATTTTGGTAAAATGAAGAAATAGATGTCTTGAACAGACCAATATCAAGCACTGAGACTGAAGAAACAATAAAAACATCTTTGATAGCTTCACACCAGAATTCTATCAAACCTTCAAAGAATTGCTTATACCTCTACTGCAGAGCCTATTCTAAAACACTGAGAATGAGGAAAACTTCCCCAACACATTCTATGAAGCGAACATTACCCTGATACCTAAATCAGGGAAAGGCCCAACTAAAAAGGAGAACTATAGACCAATTTCACTAATGAATATAGATGCAAAAATACTCAATAAAATCCTAACAAATAGATTACAGCTATACATTAAAAAATTATACCCCCTTGATTGCACTAATTTACGTAGCTATGATTTAATAAAAATATATATATATATATATATATATATATATATATATATATATATACACGGTTAGAAATTAGCTTTCTTGATTGTTTTTTATAAACACAAAGATATCTGCTAAATATTTCCCTTCTTACCCCGTGGTTGGGATTACCAAAGTGATTATTTCATTACCATATTTTTATTTCTAACTATCCTTTATAATACAGGTGTGATTAGAAGAGAAACAATTTTCTCAAATTCAGAAACCCTTTCTTATCTGAAAACCCATGTAGTAGAATTCCAACAAGGAAGATTTTCAACATATTGGAGAAAATTGTTTTAGAGGTTTGTGGGCACAAGCAAATCTATGAATTTTTTTTTTTTACATTTACTAAAATAAAATGTCAATTTTGTACCCTAAATACTCATGTTAAAATATTTATAATGAGAAAATAAAATAAAATAAAATAAAATCTGAATGTTCAAAAAAAGATTATACATGACAATCAAGTAGGCTTCATCCCAGGGATGAAAGGCAGGTTTAATGTAATTAGATCTATAAACGGAATTCGCCATATCACAAGAAGGAAAAACAAAGACCATATAAACCTCTCAATAGATGCACAAAAAGCATTTGACAAAATTCAGCATCCTTTTCTAACAAGAACACTTAAAAATATAGGCATAGGTAGCACATTTCCTAAACTAATAGAAGGCATCTACAACAAAACCACAGCTAATATCATACTGAACAGAGTAAAACAAGAGCTTTTCCACTTAGAACTAGAGTCAGACAAGGATGTCCATTATCGCGACTACAATTCAACATAGTTCTGGAAATTCTAGCCTATGTGATTAGGCAAGAGAAGGATATAAAGGGCATCCAAATGAGGATAGTGGAGGTCAAACTTTCACTCTTTGCTGATGATATGTTCTTATACTTAGAGAACTCCAGAGACTCAACCATAAGACTCCTGGAAGTGATCAAGAAATTCAATATCATTCAGCAGTGACCATAGCTCAGTGGGAAGGGTGTCAGCCACATACACCAAGGCTAGCAGGTGCGAACCCGGCCCGGGCCAGCTAAAACAACAATGACAACTGCAACAACAACAACAAAAAAATATTGTTGTGACAGGTGCCTGTAGTCCCAGCTACTTGGGAGGCTGAGGCAAGAGAATTGCTTAAGCCCAAGAGTTTGAGGTTGCTGTGAGCTGTGACACCATGGCACTCTACCCAGGGCAACAGCTTGAGCATATTAAAAGGATTACACACCATGACCAAGTGGGATTTATTCCGGGAATACAAGAGTCATTCACATAAAAAATGTAATAAATCACATTAATAGAAAAAGGGAAAAAACAAGATCATCTCACTCGATGCAAAAAAAGTCATTTGAGAAAATCTAATACCCTTCTATGATGATAAAATTAGCAAAATAGGAAGAGAAGGAATCTTCCTCTACATGACAAAGGACATTTATGAAAAGCCCACATCTAACATCATACTCAGTGGTGAAAGACTGAAAGCTTTTCCCCTAAGATCAAGTACAAGACTAGAACACCTGTGTCTACAACTTCTATTTAACATTGTACTAAAATTTCTAGGCAAGGCAATTAGGTCATAAATAAAAATGCATTCAAAATAGAATAGAAGAAGTAAAACTATCTCTGTCACAAATGGCATGATATTATATCTAGAAAATCTTTAAAAATCCATAAAACACTATCAGAACTAATAAATTAATTCAGCAAAATTTCAGGATACATAATTAACACAAATATTGTTTGCATCTTTATATGGCAGCAATGAACAACATAGATGAAATTAAGGAAACAATTCCATTTATTACAACATCAAAAGGAATAAAATACTTAGGAATAATTAACTGCAGAGGTATAAGACTTGTGCACTTTAAACTACTAGAATATAAATGTCTGAACACAATAACTAAGAAAATGCCATGAAAGCTATGTTAACCAGTTTGATGAAAGTATTTCAAATTGTATATAAAACCAACACATTGTACCACATTATTGCATTTAATAATAATAATAATAATAAACCTCAAAAAAAAACTATAAAAGATTACTGGAAGAAATTAAAGACCTAAATCAACAAAAAGATAATCTGTTTTCATGGATTGGAAGTCTTAATACTGTTGAGATGGCAATATGCCCAAAGCAAACTACAGATTTAATGCAATCCCTATGAAAATTCAAACAGAATTTTTTAAAGAAATGGAAAATCTAATCCTTAAATTTGTATGAAACTACAAGGGATCCCAAATAGCCAAAACAATCTTTAAAAATAA